>UCOJ01001191.1:0-39979 GCA_900474305.1 Cecidostiba fungosa | reverse complement strand
GGATATCTATTTCTTATTTTTGTAATATTATTCAGACAAGTATGATATAGTCACCAAGCGGTTCTAGGAGTCCGAATGCTTCGTTTTTATGACGTGCACCATCTGTATGAATTACGTCAACAAATTTCGCATTGTTCTTTGATAAACGTAATGGATTTTTAACATCTTCAAAACAAGGTTCTGCCGGATCCAATGCAGTAATACGATCGATTAGTAAATTTTCCTCAACTCTGAGTCGTTCGGCAGCTTGACCAACGACGTGAGCACCTAGACTAAATCCAATAAAATGAATCGGTCCCCAACTTTCTATGTTGCGATCATATTTCTTCCAGTAATTTTTAAACCCCTTGAAGAGCCTGTAAAACAAATTGAAACGTTTATTATCATTGAAATAAAAAATTATGTGTAGTTTGCCAATTATCAAACATAATTAGTATAATTATGTTTTTACGTTTTTAACTTCGATGCTACATGTTCTGTATTGGCAGCTGCGAGGGGGTATGTTATAGGATTAGAAGATCCACCATCCCATCTTAGAACGATCACATTCATATCTTGCTGCATATAAAAAATGGTAATAATTTTTAAGGCACATCAATTACTATTTTAATATGAGCCCGATCACAACTGAATAACATATTAACTAAACACACACACACACATACCCATTTCAAAAGTTGTTTCCCTATTTCTTTCATCTTTTCTGCATCTAATGAACCTAGGAACCCTGGTACAATAACGGCAGTTCTTCGTCTTAGATCCAAATCGATACTATTAGGTCCCATCAAGGCTGACTCCTTCTGTATGAGTTGATCAGATTGTCTTCGCGATGAATGGTAAAAATGAACGTCAAAGGTTTCATATTTTAACGTGTAAGGCCAACACGATAATAATCTTCCAGGGTCGTCTGCACTTCGCACTTGCACCAATGCAAAGGATATTGCACAAAATAAAGTTAATGTTTTAACGCTCATTGTGAACTGTGGAAAGATTAAATCATTTGAAGTCAAAAGATTCTCAAATACTTCAATGCAATACTGTGAAAGCGAAGTGTCTTAACTTCTGTACAGCAATAATAAGCATTTAAATTAAAATGAGAATATTACTGGGACTTTGTAAAAGTGATCCCTCCCATCAGTATTCCTATTGACAAAAGTGGATAACTTTTATACAACGTATAGAATACATAAGCATATTTTTAATAAAGAATATTCGATTTTTTATTCATTTCATACTTTTTTATACACTTTTAATCTTGAGTAAATAAATTGTTTACTTAGATTCTTAGACTTTCGCTAGAATAAAAAAGTATCAAAAAGTAAATGTTACACTTATGGAAAACGGTCTTCAATAGTTTTTTTAACCTCAGAGAAAGTAATAGAAGAAAAAGTTTCCAACTAGATAGAACTTTTAACTAGCAATGAAATCGTTTGAAAAGCGCAAGGTTAAAGAATATTCGATTTTTTATTAATTTCATACACTTTTATAGACTTTTAATCTTGAGTAAAAAAATTGTTTACTTAGATTATTAGACTTCCGCTAGAATAAAAACAGTATCAAAAAGTAAACGTTATTCTTACGGAAAACGGTCTTCAATAGTTATTTTTTAACCTCAGAGAAACTGATAGAAGAAAAAGTTTTCAACTGATAAAAACTTTTGACTAACAATAATATCGCCTTAAAAACGCAAGGTAAAAACTTCACTGTATGTTCATTTTTTTCGGTCACGTTTTAAATAAATTACGACTTTATGTAACTATTAAAAGTCTTATCTCAAAGTTACTTGAGAAGTAATAATTCCTAAGCAGTCAATACTAAGTTTTAAACAAATATTCATTTTTTGAAAAGTATACAATTTCTAGATGTGTGTAAATTAATACATGTCCTGGCTGGGCCGCCGTAACAACATTTGACATTGTGATGACTAAAAAACCCCTGGTAATCCATTGGCACTTATTATTAGTTTCCATCAAATTAAATTCGTTCTAAAATAAGCTCAGTTATTCATATAAATTGTAATATCTTTATATCCTATTGGATTCGTAAGCTACGGAAAGAACTCGATCAAGACAAACAAAAAATTATATATTTTTCCCCAAAATTTCAAATGTATATTAAAGGCTTTTTTCCCGATATATACTCATGAAACGGTCCTCTTTTTATAATTGAAAGAAGCGTAAAAGTCGTGCATCCCGAGCGTTTTTTTTTCAATATAGAAAGGAAGCTTATATTTTTATTTTTTCATTCAAAAATTGGAAATATATCCTTTTTTATCAATTTGTTTTATGCTGAATTTTCGAATCAAACAAAATGTATTTAATAAAACATAAAAATACCTGTATTTTCCAACAAGAATTTTTTAATTAGTTGCAAATATGATTTGTTATTCTTATATTAAGAGGAAGTCAAATGATAAATGTACTTGAAAAAGATGTTTTTTTCTACGTTAATCATTTACAGTATGGCGCACTACTGGTCGTAGCCACATAAAATGTATTTATTTCCGTGCTTTGGTAATCATGTAAGTCGGCGTTAATTCCCATTTCAAGGCACACCGAAGCATCGCATGTTTGGCTCAGTATACGGTTTGTTTCGGCTTGACTGCTATTCAAATTCCATGGATGAGCCCAGTATTTGCATTGATTGGCGGTGGCTTGTCTCAGAGAGTCTGTGAAGACTTGCACAGCTCTAGCGTGATGGCAGCTACCATTGCTGAGAGCTAAGAAATTAATAATATTTGTTTAGGAAGGCTTAATGTTTAATCGGTAAATGATTTCGTTTCAATCTAAAAATACAAACCGTGAACGAGTAAATTTCCTAAATATTCGTATTCCGCAGCTCTTTTTCTTCTATTGCATCCAGGTTGAATGCTGCCACCGTTAACATAAAAGTCTGCATGTCCTATAGAAACAGATATAAAGAATGGAGAAGCTTTGTCGAATGTCTCGAGGAGCTTCAAAGTTACCTATCGAATCACGAAGACCAAAAGCATTATTTCTGGCACGGGCAGCGTCAGTGTGAATCACATCGACGAATCGCGCATTTTTCTTCGATAATCGTATTGGTATGTCTTCGTCTTCGAAGCAAGGTTCGGCTGGATCTAAACCGGTGACTCGATCGACCAGCAGATTTTCCTTTATTCTAAGAAGCTCTGCTGCTTGACCTACGACATGGGCACCAAGACTGAATCCGATGAAGTGCAGATGTCCCCAGTCGTCTAGTGACCAATCTTTCGCTTTCCAGTGTTTCTTCAACAGCTTGAAGAAGCTGCATTAATAACAAAAGCGTTAATATAACAAATAAAAATACGAAAAGGATCATGGAAGCTTACTTTTTTATACGGATGCCTACATATTCTACATTGACTGCAGCTTGATGATATTGTAACAATTCCGAACACCCTGCTGACCAGTCGACGATCAACACATTCATGTCTTTCTGTAAATATGGATTTTCGTTTCACTCTTATGATTAATTTATGCAAAGTTATAGGGATTAATTATCTTACCCAAGCGAGAAGTTCCTTAGCTAGATTTTGCATGAGTGGTTGATGTGCGTTATCCATGAATCCATGTACGAGTACAGTAGTGTTACGACGTGGATTAAAATCGACGTCAGTTGGTTTAAACTTTGAATCGTTCTTGATGAGTTGGTTAGTTTTGTTTCTCGATGAGGAGTAGATGAACACGTTAAATTGTTGATATTTCAGTTTACTTGGCCAACATTTTAGTAATCTTCCAGGATTTTCTTCAGAGTTCACTTGCGCGAGCGTAAATAATATGATAGAAAATAAAATCAAGCAGTTTCTTATCATATTGAAATTATATTATAGTATCCTACAGGTTTATATTTGTTCAAATATATTGAACGTTTAAAAATAATGATCTATTATTACCAAAGATCTATCATTCGACGTAGTTTTTTAATTAACAATATGAAATACAAAATCTGTACTAGCTGTTAGAGTACGAATAATTTCACAAGCACACGTGTAAAATAGTACAATAGTTAGCGCTCGAAATATTGTCTATGCCTCATTTGCATATTGATGACAATTCAAATTTATTTCGCGGTGCAGAATTGTATTAAATCAATGTTGATCTTGAAACTATTCACAACTATTCTTCTTTTTACTAGGAAATATATATAATCGAAATTTTATATAATATTAGCTTGATAATTGTAATTGCGTTTGACGCGTTTTTTTCTACTCAGCAAAGCAAACATGCTTATCTGCCTCTTATAGACGCGTTTTCAATCGTACTTCAAATTTTTGATACATTCAATAATCAATTTCGACAACTGCTTACTGCACAATTCCTGATAGGTATATCTTTTCTACTGCACTATAATATTGTTTAGAACACAAAGAATTTTTTCAAATACATAAGGAAACTTTTTATCGAATTTGAACGATTTACAGTAGTTCTTAACTGCGAATTTGTAGGTACATTTAAAAAACATTTGTCACGATTTAAGAAACTGTCTGATGCCTAATAATGAAGAAAAGCAAATATTGGAACAGAATAGAACTACAGAAATATTGTTATCAAGTTACGGACCTCAGCTCGATCAAATGAGGTGAAAACTGGTGTTTTTCCACGTTTGTACTAACAATATGGCTCTTGATCAAACAGAGACATACTTGAAACAAATGGTATAAGTACCGGTGATGACGTCGTGTTGTTTCCGTTCAAATAAATTATGTGCGTACACTTCTGAAAAAAATCGACAACGACCACCAAGACAAAGTAGACAAACTCTAAAAAGTACAGCGTTATAAAATTAAATAACTGATTATATAAAACGACCACAAAAAATCCAAGGCCGACTCACGTCGAGACTTTTTTTCTCGAAACCAAAAATAAATATTCTCTCACGCCCCAAGCCTAAATTTTATCGAAGCAGCAAACCATGCTCTCTTTCTCTTTTGAGAAAGCTCTAGCAAGCCTCTTCTTTTTTTCGATAAAAAGCGTCTGTCTGGATGAAATTCGTTTAGAGCGCACCAAAAACACGTTCGCTCGCGCGCGCGCGCAAAAGCGAGAGCCGAGCCATATATACCTAGCAGCGCACAAAGCGGGTATACCCGGGCAAAAGCTGCCGGCAGTATATACGGATCTACTCTCGCTGCCTTAGCTGCTGTGGAAATCGAAGGTCGAACATTTTCAAGAGAAACATAAACATCCCCCGGCTTCGGTGCGGCCCGTCTCGGCGCGTGCACACAACGAACGCCGAGAGAGAAAGAGAAATACGAAGAGCGAGAGAGACGCGGCTGCTTCGTGGAGAGGAGACAAACATCGCGGTGAAAAATTCAATATTATTCTTCAACTTTGGCAAAATCGTTTCTTTACCCGCCGTGAGCTGCTCTCCCGGTTATTGAAGATTATGGCTTCGAGCGCGCGGGATATGACTTTTTTTTTGCCAGTTTGTAATACAACCACGAGAGAAAATGCCGTGGGATTAGTGGTTTCGTGAATTATGGATACCTTACGGATTATATACGTGCTTTGCTGTGGCAGCTGATGTGAATAGCCACGTCAATGCATTATTGCAGCGTAACTATTATTAATTAGATCGTAAATTGTGTGACTCATCGACGGCAAGCTTATGCACGTGTATTTTTTTTTTAACAACTTTTAGTTTTAGGTGCTCGAGTATACACTCAAGCTTTTTACATATTTTTCTTCAAACATTTTGTTTTGCTGTTTATAAAATGTTATAGCGAAGATTAACGTATACTCAGCACTCGTGCATATCTATTGAAATCTCCTGGCTTGATATATCACATTCAGTAGTTCAAAAGATAGATTTTTTCAATGATATTAATTAGCGACGATGCTTTTATGAGTAAACTATCGCAGACCTAGCAGAAAGTGCGTGAGATGATATTTAAGCACGATCGGCAAAAGGTTACAAGGTTAGTCTAGGGTACAGCTTCGCTTTCCGCGCTATAACTGCCGGTATATCGCTCCCTCGTCCTCTGCAATAGGGAGATTCTGTTTGTTTTTCATTTCCCTCGCTTGCGCGCGCGCTTTTCCCTTTGCAGGTCGTGCTCCGCCTCTGAATCGCTAATTTCCCCGGGTGCGCATCGCGAAATCTGGTAAATAAATAGCGGAACGAGAGCGAGAGAGAGAGAGAGAGAGATGAAGAGAGGATGAGCTACAGTAGCGTTAATAGCATATAGGAACTCGGTATAGTCAGTTGGGAATTTTAGAAATGAACGTGTTGCATTCGTTTCTATAGTGAAGAGTTTTCATGCATCAAAGGAGACGCTTGTACTCCTAGTAATAAAAATATGTGGGTTCAATGCTTAATTACGTGAGTATGTGTTGTTGACGGGATTTGAGTGATTGATGCTCGAGATCCTTTCATTTTTTTCAGCAAAAATTATTTTTATGCTTATTAATATGTACATCTCTGGTCGCATCCATCAGTTGTGAAGATTGATTGCTTCAGAGCCTTTCTATATTTCATGTTATAGAGTAATCGTACTATAACAGGGGGTATCCAGAACGTTAAAGTATCACAATGATTATTTTTGATTTATGTACAATAAGTATCAAATGTTACTTCGAGCCAACTTTCAGCAAATGTGCGTGATACAGAAAAAAATTGGTTTGGTATATTTATGTTGATGGCATTTTTCCGACACGTTATGATCTTCATCTTAGCCAGAAATATACGTGTGATCCAAAAAAGTAAAATAATGTGCGAAATTGATTAAACCTACATCACATGTATCACAAAACGGTCGTAAGCTATTGCAAAGTTAAAAAAAATTCGTCTCATCTCCATCGCTTGCAAAAACCATGAATATAGGCATTCTAATACATCGGTATAATAACACAGCATCCCACTAGCCGGGACTCTTCTTCTCCTCAAGTCTCAAACTTCCAATACTCAAGGCAAAAAAAGGTCTACACTCGCATTCATCGGCTCCGAAAATTCACGCTCGACGACTTGCCTCGATGGCCGGTGTGACTCTAGCCGCAAATCCGCGACTAACAAAGTGAGATTTATACGCGAAAGCTCACCGCGCGGCGGCAAGCGAAAGTCGACGAGCCGAGCAAATAAAGCCAGTCGAACTTTCGCCGGGCGCAGAGCACGGCACGCCGGCCGACTAATTCAATTAGAGCCGAATTTCCCGGGCAATAACTGCCCGACTAATTCCCCGCGCGCTGGCTCGGCGATTCGATCGCTTTCTCTCTCTCTCTCTCTCGTCGAGCTGCTGCGCCATAGGTATATATATATAAAGGGGGGAAAACGGAGGAAAAACCACGGCGATGGGCCAATTTCTCAAAAATAATTAACGCGCGCGCTCCGAGTTTTATATATATATAGGTACGCCGAACGATTCATTAAACGGCCAAACTCGAAGAAAAAATGAGAGGCTGCGCGCAGGGAGAAAGAGAAAGAGAGAGAAATGTAATGGGAGAACCGGGCGAGTATAGCGAGCGGAACAAGCGAAATGGGGGTGATAAAGGAGGGCGAGCACGAGCATCATAATGTGCGCCTAGCTCGTTCTCTCTTTTTCCCTGCTTTCTCTTTCCTGCTGTGTGCTTTTTCTTTATCTATCTCTGTGGCCGAACCCATATATATATACCTTTATTCTTTTGCGTATATACTTTTCTGTACTGTACGACTAACACTCAAACGAGTGTTTTGTTATGTAAAAAATGATGGGTGTACCGCCGGAGCAAAGTATATTATTTCACAATTTTACATTTTCGCTCGCCTATATGTATAACTGTATACGCGCATCGAAGCTGCAAAAATGCAACGAAAGGTATCGCTGTTTTGTTGGTATCGAATTTCACGAACACAAACTGCAGTAAAACAGTTTTAAAAAATATCGAATTCGAGAGGAGGCCATGACTATAGCTCTATACATTTACCGAAGTAAACAAGAGAGCCCAAAAAATCAATATGCGCGCACAGCGCTTTTGCAAATTTTAATAGCCACTCCCCGATACATATAATCCTGGCTGCTGGTGGAAAAAGTGCGAAAACTAAAACACGCACAAGCAGCAGCAAGCACTCGAGAGAGAGAGAAAGAGAAAACGATCCGCAGGCACTTTCGCAAAAAGCTCCGACAATAGAAAACAAGCGCGAGGAGAGATCGAGAGAAAAGAAAAAGCAAAAAAGCGAAAGGGTCGTTGCTACGATATATATATTCTCATCCACTCGGTTCTATACCATATATACAGTGCTGTTGCAGCCACACACGCACGTGTCGTCTTGGCCCGGCGCGCGCGTTTATCAATAACTCGCGTCGTGTCCCGGGAACGAAACATATTGCAGTTCTCGGCCGCGATGGATGGCGCTCGTTTGCCGAGGTTGCGCGCCCCTCTTTGTGTCTGTCGTGCCCGCCGCCCTTCTACGTATATATATATTCGCGTGTTTTTCTCTCCCACGCGCTATACAAATTATTATTGCGATGCTTATACTTTCAAATTCCTTTAGGAAATTTAACGCGAGACGTGCGGAGCGCGAGTCTGCAGGGATGGGATTTGCAATGCGGGGGTTGGGGGATGTGAGGCTGTTTTGCTGCGGTACTGAATATTACTTTTGCTCGGTGTGACGGGGTGTGCGAGCTGCTGGAATTGAATCGGTAGTCATCGCTTAAGAAGTGAGTTTTTTTTTTTTTTTTTGAGAATTAATATTCGCTATATATTATACTGATGGGGTTGAAGGGAAATATGGGGTTTGAGTTGACGCACGCTATTCTCTTTAATTTCTGAGCGTGATAATACAAAGTTTGCATTTTATTTATGTACGTAATATATTTTTTTTTTCTCGACCGCATTTTTCGCGATATCTTGAGGATAAAAGTTTTTAATTAAAACATAGCTTATACCCCTCCTAACGGTGCTGTTTGTTAGATAAGTTATGCCTTTATATGCCAGCATAATTCATAAGCGTCCTCAAATTAAGCCCATCAATTTTCTTCACCTTTTAGCTCTGTTGGTATGTAGAGCTTTGAATTCCAGGTCTGTCATGCAATGAAAACGTTTGTTAGTAAATTTTTTCACTGTTCTTTCTTTTTTAAACTACTGTTGCCTTAACGCAAACAGCAAATACTCATTATCGATTGACTAAAATGCCTGAATAGCCTCACCGAGAGAATAGAAGATAGGATTTTGATATTAGATGCTATCACCGCTCGCGGCTACACCTGCGAGTTCGAAATCAGTAACTCGATAAGCCAAACTTCAAAGATTCACTTAGCGAACTGAAAAACCGAATTATCGACGACAACAACAACGACAACAACTCTGGAAATCAGTAGAAAGCGATCTCTTCCAGCATCGCCTGCGTACCTACTTTTCAAATAATCATCATTATCACACATCAGATAACGAGTTATAAAGCGTCCAAACGACGTTTATTCGCAATTTCTCAGCCGAGCAAACACACACATACACATCAGCTCTCAATCAGCACACGTGAATCAATTACTCTCTGTTTTCCTTACTCCATTACTTTGTCCGCCGTCGGCTCACTCTCAGCAGCCTCCTCTTTCATTATACCCATCACGCCATCAGTACAGCAGCAGCTCTCAAACTTCCCTCTCGAGTGTCGGGATCCGCTGACTGCCATCAGCGCCACTTCGTCATACGAATCCGCAGCTTTGTGTACGTATATTCACTGCTGCTGCTTCGTGCACACATAGAACACGTATAGTCAGCCCTATATCGAATCGCTGTAAGCTTTTGTGCAGTACATAAAACTACAGCTTCTGCCAAGCTCGTCACCGTTAGCTACAGCTGCATTATTCGAAAGCAGCGAGGAAATTGCCAATCCTCTTTTGCTCGCCGAAAAGCCTGAAAATCGTCGGACAAAAAGGGAGAAAAACCGCGTGTGTAGTAGTAGTAGCTGGTGGTAGTCGAGGAAAAATCGCGTCGATTAATTCGTTCGAGCGCTTATCCATCACGCGACAGCGCCAGTAAGTATAGTAGCGGCTGCTCGCCGGGTCCGAGTGCGCCCCCTCTAATTTATGGCCACGCGCGAGCGAGGAAATGATGATTCCGACCCCTACCGTGTGCGGCGAGTACGAACTCGCCGCGTGCTCTCGCAACAGATTTATCGTTCGCCTCGCCTTCGTCTTTATCGTTCTTTCTCTCTCTTGTCGGCTGTATTGTTTCTTTCGGCTGCGATTAGCTGCCTTTTTTGCGCGAGCAATCGAATTTGCTTCGAAGGAGAGGAGCGCTTATTGTTTTCTCTGGATAATTAAATGCGAAGGCCCAGCGATGCGTAGCATTGCTTTTTATTCAGCGTTCGTTTGAGCTTTTCTCTGTCAGGGGGACTAGCATACGCAATATAGACACTGATTAGCGAGCTTTTCCTGCATCGTATATGACAAACGTATTGTCTTCTTCTACATTGAGGACAACTTGTTGGGTGGTCTGCTTATGTAACCCCCACTGGTTTTCTGCATCAGAGCCAACCATTTCCCCGATGCGTATATCTGTATACAGCATAATGCGGGGGCGGTTGAGGTTTTATTCTCTTGTACAGCGCGACAGCGGTGACAGCGAGATTACCCAGCGTGTCGCATTAGCTATAGCCGGCCGCCACATTACTCGTCCTGTCGCATTACTCTCCGCGTCGCATTACTCATTGATTCATTTATATCCCGGTGTGGCCGCGTCGGCGACGAGTATTAGTCCGCGAATTGTTGCCAAATTCGCGTTCGCGCAGTAGCTCGTCGAGATTATTCGTTTAAGCGGCGTAGCGCGCGAAAAGTTATATTGCGAACGAATAACGATGTCGTCTGTCATATATAATATAGACGAGCCGGAGTAGTAATTTATCGCGCGGCGTTTGACGTCGTCGGCATCGCTCGCAGTGCATAATGTATGTATAGATTATCGATCAGGCAGTGGTAGTTTGCTGCCTAAGTGCATATATCCGGCTTGATAATAGCGCGTCCCCAAGTATGTATACAGCTCAGTGGCCGTGTTTAAGATAGGTACACATTCCAGTACTGGAATCCGAGCATGTATAATTATGATGCAGCTTGCAGTTGTTTGCTGTACATGATCCACGCTCTTGTTTGTAACGAGAATTAATAATCCGTCTATATATATACACCAAATTAAAAAGACAACATTCACTTTTACACACGTGAGCCGAAGAATCCGCGTCGCAAATCCGCGACGACATATTATGGCATGTATAACAACGCGCGTAACAAAAACTCGAAACACGCCGCGCAATAAAATCCCCGACACACACACACACACATATACCTACGCCTCGCCCATAACTCTTCATCCCTCTCCTTACACCCCGAAAGTCCCTGTCTCTCTCTCTCCCACAGTCTAATAGCATCTCACCCTAGGCCTCATCCGTTGCATAACGGCATCGTCGTGTGTCCCATTCGCTTCTGATATTTCGCGCGACGTATATATAGCTATACACGCAGGCGGTGCGCAGTAGGTATATGCACATTGAAACGACGCGGCAGTGGTGCAACAACACACATATATGCGGGGGAGAGCGTTTACGGCAAGCCGTGTGCGGCCACAATAACGCGAATCGAAGTGCGCCGGGGCTAATCCGAGAGGTCCGCGTGTGGATATGTGTATGTGCGGAGCAGCCGGCGACGTGTCTTGCAGAGCAGGCTGTATGTGTCGAGGCCATTTCCGCGATGGGCGTGTTATAGTCGAGTATTTATCCTATACACTCCCCCCTCCTTTTGGCGTATATGGACTGTGCGGCTGATGTCGGCTTGCAATGTTGTCGCGGCTTTGCTTGTCGTGTCTATGTAAGGCAGGGGTGCAGGAGAAGTTGGAGGGTTGAGTTGCTCTTTCTTTGGAATGCAGGGGTGATGCTGTTTTGGATTAAGGAAGGGGGGAATTACTTGTATTCGTGTACTGCTTAATTGAGGTAGTTTTTGGATAGAGCGCACACTTTTTTGTTGTTGTATAAGTTGTGTTTCAGCATTTTGTAAAGTACTATGTGGAAAATAATGAGGCTGTAAGTAGATAATAACTCAAAGTTAAATAATAACGCAGTACCCGAATATTTAACACACATTGAATGAAATTTCCGAAAAAATATCTGGTAGATATTTACACTATTCTTATTTGCAATCTTGCATGAAGTGCTAATATTAAATTGGAACATCGATATAATAAACTTGATGCAAATTATCATACGATAGTGTTCATTAGTGGACAACTGAAAATAGCGGCAAAAGACCAAAAGTATAGTTTTAAGATAAGCGTAAAAAATATCTTTTTAGGGTACAAGATACAAGGTGACAATGATACGTTCTCTCACGCGGGGATAAGTTCCTCCGTAACACGCTGTCCTCATAAATACTTAACAGCAACTTGTTTGAATATCTAAACACTACAGCAAGCTTATACGTCGCAATCAAGTACTCTACAACCAACGTATTTTTCGAAGTACACACGCAGTCACGGATAAAGGCGTACAACCATACAATATGTATACCTACATCCGTTCCCCACAGTGTTGTGGTTGCGTTCGCGTGTACACAGAAATTAATTTTATCGGTACGATGATTGGGTGTTATACGGCCTCTTTGATAATTGAGTTGTGGGCGCGAGCAAAATAATGAGCGGCGTCTGGCGCTGAATTATTATATACCTGCCGACGAGATGTGCGCCAGTATATATACCTGTGGATATTAATCGAGAAAAGCTGCTGCTTTGCGCGCTAATTTTCGATACGGTTGAATAATTCGTTAACGCTTGCTCGTACGGCTATATTCACAGACACAAACGCGTGAGATAAAGAAGTTTGGATTTATGAGGTATGCGCTCGTTTTCGCTAATGTGCTCGATATGTTTGTTAAGGAAAAACTAGATGTACGATTTTACCTCAACATCAAATTGAGAAATTTGTCGCTCTGCGCTGGTCATTTATTTGAAGGGAAATCTCCCTTCCACTGCCGCTTAAACTCTCCGCGGGTTTCAGGCAAGCGACGATAGGTGGCGCATGGGCGATTTCCTGTAACTCTCAAGCACTGTATGCGCGCACACTGCAGATATACCGGTGAGCCACCTTTGATGATATAGCCTTGTCGGGCCTGCTGCTTGGGTCGCTCAAGCTATAACTGCCTCAGTGAACTGTTATCTCTTTTTTGAATAGGTAAGAATAGTCAACATGAGATAAAATAATTTTTGAAATCGGATAGATTGTTCGTTACTCTATAATAATTTTGTAGAAAATGACTCTGGTGATCTTTACGAACCAATATTTATTTTAATAAATTCTTTAAAGTTCTGCGAACGCATATAAGCGTTCCTCCTCAGAGATAAATTCTGAAAAATCGACAAAAACTAAAACAGGTGTTAATCGCGAGGTCGCCTCTTAGCCGTCGAAAGTCAAACTGATATGGAAATTGAAGAAAAGGTAATGTGAAGACGAACATGAAAACTGGTAAGGGAGGGGTGGAAAAAGGTTGTCGGTACGAGTCCATCTAACAGGAGAGCTACTGGAAAGAAGAGGTAGCGCACGGTCTATTTTCATAGGCGAGAGAGTAGCTCTCAGTATTTGCGCTCTCGTTATTTTAACTACGACTAAGCACATGTTGTGCAACTCACTTGGCGAGTTATTTATAAATAAATTTTAAATTTGCACTTGTTTTTCTATAATCTAAATATTATTATCGAATAATTTCAGTTGTATCTCTGAGGAGGAACGCTTATATGCGTTCGAAACATTAGAGAATTTATTAAAACATTGGTTCGTAAAGGTCATACCAGAGCCATTTTCTACAAAATGAGATAAAATACAGTTAATAGAAATCGAAACGAAAATTTTTAATAAACTTTCACCATAATATTCATTTGCAGTTGCGTTACTCGTCCCCATGTGTTTTGATGAATTTGTATATTTTTAAAATGTTACACTTGTTAATGGTTTCATATTTGTTTCCTCTAAACTCACATTATTCATCCATATAACGAATAAGCATAATTAGTCGCAACATCGCCAGCAGTGTGTGTAAAAAAATGAGTCGATAACGACAGCGGATAGTCCACTGTGTGTGGATAGTCAACTGTGCAGCTTTGCATCTCAGCCCCTTAAACAACACGGACACGCGCGAGCGAGTATATACTCCGATCCCAATTGCTCCAAGTAATTAAGTATACGCATGAGCTCTGACACAGAGAAATCGAGAAAATCAACAAGGCTTAGTTGAAAAAAGAGAGAGAGAGAGAGAGAGCGATACAGCTCAGGATAAAAATACGGAATAGAACGGTGTGCAGTAGCAGTCGACGACGCGAAAAGCTCCCAGAGTTTTATTAACAAGCGCTCGCGCGCGCTTTCCTCACTTTGAAAAAAGAGAGCAGATAAAGCGCACGGGTATATATAGCCGGGAAAGAAGCGGCGTACACAGGGCGCTCGGAAAAATAGTAAAAGAGAAAACGAGTGAGAGAGAGAGAGAAACACGCGAGATGAACCCGTACGACGCTCGCGCGAATATTTTCTCGATTTCTCGCGGCCCGAGTCATGAATCACCCAAATCCTTTACTCGCTCTCTCCCCCTCTCTTGTCGCTGAAATATACGCGCTGCAGTGATACAGCTCGAGATTTTTCCCTGCTTTCACCTGGTCTGACACGCGCCGGGAGGGATATCTACACCTTCTCGCAAAGCAAAACACCGGGTGACGCCTGAAACAGAGAGAGAGAGAGGTGAAAGGACACGAAAGATAAAAACCGGAGAGAGGATAAATGCGTCGGCGGCGCAAGATAACGAAAGTTGGAATTTTATCGCGCGAACGACTTGAAAAACTTGCGTCGCCCTGTGTGATACTGAAAATAGTTTTTTTTGTGGGAAGCTGCCGGCGCTATTTTTCGCACTTTGTAGATAAAGCGGATTTCGTTTGAAAATCACTCGGCTTTCTCTCTCTCTCTCTCTCTCTCGAGAGAGAGAGCGCTTTTTTATCATTGTCGAGAGCAGCAGTTGTTTGCGCGACGATCAAAGTGTCTATATTTGCATTCCCCTATAGTGTACCCGATTTATAACAAATAATTGTGAACGTGTATGCGATGCGCACTATAGATGGACATGCCGCACTTTTCTCTCTTTCTCTACACGTCGTGTTCGGACTGGCCTCAATCAAATCTCCGCGCGCGCATCAGCAAAGCACAAACATTGACTCGGCGAGAAAACGACGAAAATTCCTAAAACTGCGCGCATTTTACTCGGTCATCGCGCTGTCCATCGTCGGTTCATCAAAGACACTAAAAAGAGAAATATAATAATAGAGAGACAAATATAATAAGGAGTAAATAAAGCCGAGTAGCATCGGGCTTAACGAATTTGCGTAAGCGTAAACGTCCGAAACCGCGCGATTACGCTTTACATTCGCGCTCGCGCCAACTCTCTCCCATATATATACGCAACACAGGTCAGCGTCGACCTCAAAAACGCGCGACCCCACCCTGCACGGGTGTGTCGTATACCCTTCAGTCCTTTTGCCTTTGTCGCGTGCGCGCGCTCGACAATATAAACGCCGCTGACCGCGCGACTGTGCTGTTATTTCGAAACCGCGAGCTATACTATATACATACTTCCCCTCTGGCAAGCGGTCCTTTGAAAATCGCAATCAAATTTTCGCATAAAACTGGCCCACCGGGACTACTGGCAACTTCTGGAATACGTTGTAGCATCGCTTACTGAACGACTGTGTCTTCGTTCTTTTTTTCCGACGGTATATACAGTGTTTTTCGGTGGAGAGAGAGAGAGAGAGAGAGATACGCACAATGCGCGTTAATTGCTATACGCGCTGCGAGAGCTGTCTCAAAGAGACGTGCGTTTTCGAGAATTTCGTTAGCACTGCTGCTGGTGGTCGAAATTTCACTACCTCTTCTTTCAGATTGCAGAGTGGAATGTGTGTTTTTATTTTTGAGAGAAATGATTTTTTTCTTTTTAGAGATTTATTGTAAAACTTGTAAGTGAAAAATTCCAAGTATGGTCAGACGGTTAAGTTTACTTTCAAACGCACTTGTATTCATTAAGAACTAAAAGTAACGAGAATGTGATGATGAATTAATGTAAACGTGTAGAGGTAAAATTTCAAGTGTTCTAACAACCAACGTTCACCCGCATCTCTTGGTGGCATTTAGTCGAGATCGAGTTGACAGAAGCTTTATTACAGTCCACGAGCCTCTCCTTTGCGTTTAGGTTTCAGATGCAGCATCTCGGCTACTCTCGACGGACGTTTAATTTTCGAAAAATGCACCAACAATAGCAACGTTGCGAGCATTCTTCGCAAGTATATACGTATAGAAGGAAATCGCGGTGAAAATTTTTTAATTTTGAAGTCTCTGAATTCTGGACCGTAACATTGTACTGTTTTGGAATACTTTACTTCTTACTCACAACGCAGATGACTTATTGTAATACCGATCACATTATTTTGTGGCGATCGACCTCAGCAGAGCTCCATTATGAACACTCCACGTAGCTTCATCAGAATTTACAGAGAGAATTTGAAAAAAGAATGTTTATTCGTTTAATACCCGACAGTTCTGACGTTCGGAAATGGAAAAACATCGTATACCTCTGCAGACATTCTAAAAACTCTCTGCACACCCACTTATTATTATTCCATATACAGAGAGTATAAACCCGAAAGCGAAAATAACTTGGTTTTAGCGACTGGTTCGCCTAGAAAAAGCACCGCACGAAGAAAAAGAAACGGCAGCTGTCCGCGTCACTTCAACAGATATCACTGGTGGCAGCAGCCGCGTTTTAAAAATAATTTTCAAATTCAAATCCCGCGGCCTCTAAACGGACGTTTAATTTTGCAGAAAACTCCGCAGCGGCAGGGAAAAAACGAGAACATCCCTGAAGAGAGATGGAAAAAGTCTACGCTCGCCGCACTATATACGTATATATATAGCTGCTGCCGAGAGGATCAAAAAGAAGCCGGGGAGCGGGGAAAAAAGAGGAGCTAAAGGAGCGCGCGAGCGAGCGTGATATCCACGAGCAGAGCCGCGTGGATCTGAAATAAAATCTTGGAAAATTCGCGGCCTAGTCGTGCGCGAGCCGAGCTTGCAAGCTCCACGTTTACGTACATACCACGCGCACAGAAGAGAGAGACGTCGGCCTACCGGAAAATTAACATGTCCCGGTTCTCTCTCCGACTCTTTGTGCTTTGCGTCGCGCTCAGTTATGGAATTCGCCTCGGTGGTTCGCGAATTTGAAAAAAGAGGAAAGCTGGCTGCGTGCAGGGATCTCACGACGAAGACGACTACTGACGGCTGAGGATGCATTAAGGAAAATTCGCGTGACTGAAAGCTTTCTTTTGTGCGATCGCGAGGCTTGCTCGTCGAGACTCTTGACGAATCGTTGCGGCGGGCCGGGTGTGTAATGACTTAGACTTGTGGGTTCGAGGCTGATGTCATTATGGTTGTTATTAGTGTGGAGCCGGAAATGAGCGCGAAAATTAATGCCTTTGACGAGGAGGATGAAAAATCTGGGTAGCGAGCCGGTGATTTGTTGCGAGCTTTGTCAAGCTGGATTTTTCATGAGCCACGTGTAGCCAGAGCTTTGAGATACAAACAGCTGTAATAATGCTGTAGTAATTAGCTGAAGCGTTATTTATCAAAAGTCTCTAAACATGTTTTCTATATACGCTTGTCGCGCGCAGCTGGCTAATTATAGAGTAAAAAATCATCTATATAATTATTTGAAGGGCGACTTTTACGCTGAATTTTATATTTATGATTAACCCGCGTGTAATATCATTACGCGAGTGAGTTTTAAAAAGTTGACCTTAATTAACAGTTGCATTCCGCGCGTAAAAGCATGTTTTTCATCTCGAGCGATGATATACAACTCAAATGACTCGGATGGTCCAGTATAGGTGGGGCCTTGGTCTGTATCCACTTGTAAAGCTGGGAGTTATAAAATCGTTATTATGAGATGGCCGTTACGAAATTGAAACGATGAATGTTTATTTCCAGCTGTACAATTTCGAATTCAGAATATGCTAAGCGTTATGTGATCGAAATTAATACGGCTGCTCGATTAAAGTTTACATTATTAAAAAATAATCAAGTTTTCCTAAGTAAAAACAACGCGCTAAAGTGAAAAGCTCACCAGTTCTTGTCACAACAATAAACTCTTTACGTAACACTTTGACAAGTCTGATTACCAAGCATTTCAGAGTATTCTCCGAGATCGCGTCACGCAAACTTTAGCATGATCCCCTTAGATCTTGCACGTCAGGCCATTAAAAGCCCAGAATCCGCGCATCCTCTCAAAGACGAGCGCACATAGTCCGTATAAGCGTGTATAAATAAGACGCGAATGGAGGAAAATTGAGCATTCTGCCAAAGCTTGAGTCGCGAAGGAGAAGAAGAAGAAGAGCGGTGCGCGATTATATTGGGTAAAAAAAAGAGCCAAGCGAAGCGTAGGAATTTAAAGAATCTCCTCATCCCCAGCCGAGAAATCGTCGCCAGCAGAGGAGTGACGAAGAGGCTGACAGGTGCCTGCTTTTGAAAGGACCTGTACAGCAGGAGAGAGAGAGAGAGAGAGAGAGAGAGAAGGAGAGGGTCTTAGGACGAGGCAACTTTCCTCGCTTCGCTTGGAAAATCCATTTCCAAGCTGCGGACTCGACTGTGAAAACTTCTCTCGCTTCGCGCCTATCTCGCTCTCTTGCGGCGGCCGCCTTGCTCAAGGTTTAGACTAGGAGGAGAGAGGGAGAGAAGGTAGTTCGCAGCCGGCTCCTCCCCTCACTTTTGTTTTCTCATTGTGTAACCGAACTGTTCTTTTCCTTTCCGCGCGTCCTCGTCGCTCGCTTAAGCTCCGGTTCTCCGCTGCAGCGACTGTCTGTCTGTCTGTCTCTTGGGCTGCGTAAGAGGAGGCCCAGGGCTGGATCGAGTGGACGTGTTTTCCGAGAGCTTCAGGAAATGAAATGTTACTTTGCTTATACGATGGGCTTACGCGTGGATTTGTCTATAATTGTAATTCTTTTTGTCGGGAAAGACGTCAGACAGTTTTATGTGTAATCTGAAAAAATAAAACTTTTTTCCGACCTTCGCCAAGCTGAAATTAACTAGTGCAGTAAGTAATATTAGCTTTGAGTTTCGCCGTCTTGATTACATAAAGTGGATTAAACTTTTTGCCGTGAATATTCTCTCGTTACCAATGCAATTCGTGTAATTGCAAAAGTGTATGATTAAATCATTCATTTTTATCAAGTGAACGCGTAAAATAAAATTATATTCAAGCATAAATATTACATTATTATACATATGGAAACGCGTCATCTCTGCAAGGACCCTCATCCTAATTATACAAGCATACTCGAAGTAGCTTCATTAATGTGCCTGACTGCTGTGTTTACTTATCATCTACTTGAGCTTAGTTTAAGCCAATATTAATCCGTAAGAAAAAAATTTAATCTCTTTAATTCGACGCTTTACCTTTCATTACTTTTATTATACGTATGTGTGCAGAGCTCGTACATAAGTTTACATTTATATTATAAAAACTAGATTACAGCAACTAAGAGCCGGGAGTCAGAGCGTAGTTCATTTTTTTCCGGGACTCTACCCTTATGTGCAAGGCGCAGTTTCTCTGCGGCTCATAATAAAGGTTGCTTTATAATTTGGCTGAAAAATATACACTTAATAATTAAAACAAGAATCGTTCGAAAGCATGTTCAACGAGCAACTTTATTTCAATGCCAAAAAAGTATAATCGAGCTGGAAGGCAAATAATCCCGAGAATATGACTTCTCTCCTATAAGGGGGGTCAAGTATTCATTACTCAGTAAATTTTACGGTTCTCATTATATCGCCTAGCATTATCTTTCTCTCGATGCTACGTGCCTCAAAATAAATGTAATTTCGATGCACGCCTTAGCCCCGGAGGGTACTCGAGGATCTACACACGCCACTGGGCTTATCTCTCCATTTTCCATCTGTTCTCTTCCTCGGCTCCGATTCCCTTTTGTTTTTCCGCTCCGTTCTCCAGCATCACAATACGCGCGACTCCCTCTTGTTTCGCGTCTTCTTCGTCTCCTCAAGTTTTGTCGCGCCAACGCAGCTTCTCTCTCTCTCTCAACGTCATCTCTACTCTGCCGTACAAATCCAGCGACGCGTATTTTTTATGCCGATCGCGCGCTGTCTCTTCGTACTTGTGCTTACTTCCTCGCGGATTTTCTCCAGCTCTCGACTGACTTTTTATACTCCTCGCTGTGTGTAAGTCTTAGAGCTGTGAGTGTGTTTACATCGGTACTTTCGAGACTCTGCTTTTGACAAGTTGCAGACGATTGCGTAATTCTAAAGAGCGGCCACTTCCGCTCTGTATCCCCCGCGCGGAGTATTGTATTATTCTCGCCTGACTTTTTTCTGTAACTTTGTTAATTATACTTAGCGAGTATCGTCATTTTTCTTCGAAGCAATATGTTTGCAAAAACAGCGAAATTCCGAATTTAAAAAATTTCAAATAACCCGCGCTGACCTAAATCCCGCGGAAAAAGGTGCAATCAGCCGTCTGTCATATGTATATCCATCGTTAAAACCGAAAATCCCTAACGAAGCCGGCAGTTTCTGCAGCAACCGAAACTTCGTGTCGCATTACCTAGACAGAGAGAGAGAGAGAGAGGGGCAATGTGTACCCAAGTAACTACACCACTGCCAGCCGAGGCCTTTGCAAGCTCTGCATTCCGCGAGTCCGAGTTTCGGCCAACAGCAGGCAGCATCAGCAGTAGCACGGAACTAAGCTCCCCTCCGTCCCGCGAGTTAAATGACGTTCTAACGGCATCACACAGAGAGAGAGAGAGAGAGAGAGAGGGACAGGCTTCACCTCGACCGCTACTTACTCTACACATATATACGTATCTCCATATCCAGCGTAGTAGTCCTTTGACCCCCTGAGCTCAAGCCGCGTTTGATCTTGCGCGCGACGGGTCATCTACTTGTGGCTTCGGTCCTCTCCTCTCGCGTGTCGCGACCACGTCGCGGCGGACCAGTACTGTGTCCGACCACTTCTTGACTCGCACTACTAGAAGGCGACTATGCTCTCTGCAGCGTCTCGTCTTGCGTTTTCGGAGCCCCTCTGATGCGAGCCGCGCAGTCAAGCGGATTAGCGCGGCTCGCAATGGGAAACTCGCTTAATTAGGTGTGCCGCCGGACGACTACTCTACTAGCACTACTACTACTTCGCCGCGGCTTCCTGCAAACTTTCCCGGGGCTGCATGCGATGCTCTGAGTTTTCTCCTTATTCCATAGGACTCTCCGTCTGCAGACTCTGTCGGCGCGCTTTTTTTTTCTTCTGCTATCGCTCTCGAGTCGTCGTCCTCGTCGTTTGGTTACTTTGGACTGCGGAAAGCGGCAGGGAGTTCGATAATCTGACATCGTCGAGTCGCGGAATCGGAAGTTGAGGCCGGCCTGCGGCCGAACTTTCCGACGAGCAACTGTATACTCTCTCTCTCTCTCTCTCTCTCTCTCTCTGCAAGGGAAGTTTATTTTCGCCGGCAGTCGGCGAGCTTTTTGTTGATTTCAGAGATATATATTCACCTGTTCTATATACATAGACGAGGTATTAGCTCTGCGAGATTAATTTGTTTGTCTATGATGCAGCGGAAAAGTTCGCTGATTATGCGGCAGGAAAAAGTTTCCTCTGGTGTGCAGGTTGTGCTAAACAAACGAAAGACTTGAAATATCTGACTAATAAGCCGATGTGTCGCGGTTAAAATACCAAACTATATTACCACTTCTCTGCGTGAGCCATCACACGTATAATTGAGAAAACGAAACAAAGACACAACACATGATGCCTAATAGCCATGCTCATATGCAAGTCAACAAAACCCGTGACAAATCGATCAATCAAATAGTGGCGCGCGCGCGCGAGCGTTCGATTCGCAATCAATCACGAGCTATACTCTTTCTTTTCATCGCACGGCTCGCGTATTCCGACAGTTTGCAATTAATCATATGAAATACGAATCAGGGAGTCGAGCAGAAAAATCACATCAGCGCGCGATACATTCGCATTTAAAAAGAAATCACGATCGATGGATAATAAAATATATATTATACTGACCGCAGCCATATACATTATATTTAGTCTATATAAGCCCTTTCTCATTTCGTGCTATGAAATGTGTCACGGCGATATGACCGTATATTTTTAAAAATAAATGTATTATCGAGAATCGATATAGAAGCGGTTATATTCGTATACGCGATCATATTTAATAATTGCAGATCCGCGGACTGACCTAAATTAACGACTGCATACGAAAAGTATAAAAAGTATCAATATAAATTGAATCTTCCAGCGATAGCTTTTACCAGAGCAGTAAATATTGTACGCGTAAAAACTCCATCATTACACACGCGCGTCGCTCATCGAGTGACTCCTAGCTTGAAATTTCAAAAACGAAATTTCCCTGCATATCACAAAAAGTGTGCTACTGCCATTAAACTCACTCATGTGCGGCGCGTTCTCTAAAAGCCTTCTCCACGGCAAATGGCCATGTGTCCTCAATAATTAGCCGCTTAACGGCTTTGCGCCTCGCGTATTATACGAAACGTCCTCTCGATCATCATCCCCAGCATATCGACGCGTTTTCCTCTTAAAATTCCCTCGCCGCACGTCTATAATATATAATACCGCGCATCTCTATCGTCCGCGTTTTCCCTCATCAGCAATGGAAAATTCAGCGTCTCCCGGCTTAATGGCACTCAATTCTCGTAATTACGATCCCCTTCGAGCATCCTTCGCTTTAGCTGCTTCTCCCTCTCTCTCTCTACTCTCCGCTTTGCCGGTCGAGCGCTTAGAGGGTGGAACCATAGCAGGCAAGGAAACATCCGCTGCAAAGCCGCGTGACGAGCGGAACCGCATGTATACGTGCTGTGCGGAGAGTATTATCGATCCGTCTCGATGCATCATTCAGGCTGCTCTGCTGCTCCTTATTGCCTTTTTCTTGTGTCTCGTATCTGTAAGGTCTTTTTGAATATATACTGATGTGGTGTAGGTTTATGTGTAATGTGAAGTAACGTCTTGGAAGCTTTTTGTTATGTATCGTGGAAATCGGATAGCTGACGCGCGTGTGTGTAGCAGAGCTTTGAGCAAACGGAGCTGATGCTGTCGAACCAATTCTAATTGTGGCTTGACTCGGAGGCGGAAACTGAAATTACCTACTCCGAGGTAATGAGCGGAATCTCTTTGACGACGTCAGTGTGCGCCGCAGTTAGCACCGTTTCATTGCTCTCTCGAAGGATCATCCCGGTTTATCCGAATTTATAGATGTAAAACCGATCGCTCTTCTTGATTACAGCAGCTAATTGCGGAGATGATTCGATTTTTTTTATATTTCGGCAAGAATCATCGCGATACTTACTGAGCTCACATCAGTATGAGAGGCTTGGAAAGAGTATAATATACAGCTCATCGGAGTAGCTTGGTAGTTTGCCAACAAAAGTATACACAGATAGCGACCGAACTGCAATTAGTATCGTTTCCAAATGAAGCTTGCCATCAGATGAATCGCTTCATTAGCTGCAGGTCTGTATACGTGTAACGCTCAAAAATGCATTTATAGACTATAGTAATATACCTTGACTAATAGAGTCAAATATTTACAACGAATTTTGAAAAACTCATCAGCGCACGGCCAATTAGCGCGCGAGTTAACAAGCGGTCCCCTAGGACGAAAAAAAAGGAATAAACGATCTGAGCAAACACGGACCCTTCTCCGATATAAATTAGAGTCCGGCGCTTAATGAGCGAGCGAAATCAGCGAGCGACGACGACAAAACTTAAACAACCAGCCGCGAGAAGTATACGTGCAGTGTAAAGGTGCTGGAAGAGAAGTGTACCGTTACGGCAGAGAGTCTCTAACGTCGATGAAAGCTGGCTCTTGCAGGAGCTTTCAACGACGATATCCGTCATCGTTAATACATATATAGCTCGGCGGGCGCATGCAAAGCGAATGGAGTAGGTATATAGGAGGAAGGAGGAAGTACGGAAGGTGCAGAGAGAGAGTGGGATCGCCGGCAACTCTCAGAAAGCTCTGTGTATAGGGTCTTGCGCACACGGAGAGGAGGTCGCGTGTGTATACCTGTGTGTGCACGCACGCGTACACTGAGCGGACGCAAGGTTATTGATAAACGCCCGGCGACCCTGGGACACGATGCGGTTGTATATGATGCGAATGTGTGTTTGGAGAGAGAAAAATGTGGATGTGATAACAAAGAATTGGAGATGAGAAAATTGGGGAGAAATGTATCATCAGAAGAATCACATCCTGTAATTTATTCTAAATCTATGTGATATTCTGCAGAAAATTATTAATTTTTGGTAATAGTTTTGAAGGGATCCCTAATATTACTTCAAAAAGCACTAAATTATAGATCTCATTATGGTGTAAAAATGAGAGAAAATTTTCTCATTTCTATAGAGATCAAAATTATACTAGAAAACAGAACATAAAACTGCACAAGTATTCTCGAAACCCGAAAAATTGCCTCTTTTTGCAACACCCTAACCCGTATACACGCCGCCGAGAAAGGGGGCAGGGAATAGACGTACAAACACACAGGCGAGAGCTTGCGCAAGGATTCGAGCTTACACGAGCGCTAATTCGTCCTACGTCGTACAACTACACCCGATTAATCACCTGTACACACAGATTCTCCCTCTCTCTCTCGCTTTCAACCTCCCGCACGCAGCAAAGGCACACACATTTGCACGGCTGTATATAGCACTATAGCTCGCGCGAGCATTAGCGCACGTGTTCGCGAAATAAATGCGTGTGTGTGTGTTTGCAGAGCGCGAGCGACGCGAAGTCGGATATATACGCGCCAAAAAGTTTATGTATTTGTCAAGAGAGAGAGAGAGAGCTGAAACATTTCTTCTGTCTTTATAACGAATATCCAAGTATATACGACGAAAATTTGTGTATTTGAATTTTAGCATACGCGAACGTCTAGTAGAATTTTGCAAGACATATAGCAATTAAGAAAATGCAGCCTCCCAAGCATATAAGCAACTTGTTCGAGAGAATTAGTTGGCGAAAGCTTGCCTTGCAAAACAAAACTCGTAGCTACTCGCAGCTCGCGAATCATAATAACCGAGAGCGCAGTGTATAGCCTCTGACTCGCGGATAAATTCAAGAAGACAGGGTGGAAGCAGTGAAAAACGAGCAACACGCGGCAAGAGGAGTGTACAAATAGAGAGAAGCCGAACGAACGAAGGAACGAAACAATGATAGGCAATACTCGGCGAGTGCTCGGCCTCTTTCAAGTTTAAGTAGTACTAGGACAAATACGGCCAGACCCGGGCGCGAGTACAAATACACTTTAGTTGCAGCGCAGCTCTCTCTACTCTTACAGTTCTCTCTTACTGAATTGACTTTGCCTCGTCTCTCCCTCTCTCGGCTACATCTGTCTCTGCTTTTACGCTCATTTCCCATTTGGACTTTTATTTCGCGATCGCGCGCTACACTCCTTCAGCGTTTATTTCACCTTCTCCCCCCACTGCTTCCTCATTGCTGCAGCCTCTATCGATCTTTCTTCTCTCGTTATTTAACTTTGCACCGTTTTTCAGTGACTTTTCTAATTTCCCACACACCTCTTTCTGTCTTACCGTGTGTGTTTACTGTTTTCGTATAGATTCTCCGAGCATCGGTGTTTGGTCAAGAGCAATAGCCCCCCCTTTTCGCACCCTTTCTCTCGCAGCCATATCCGCACTTTTCGATTCCACTCTTCCGGTCCGCATATAGCAGCGGCAACACAACGGCGGCGGCGGCGGGACGACTACACAGGCCCATCGCCATCATCTCTCTTCCGTATATAGCAGTGTGCTGTTTCTCTGATCCCCGCTCTCGCTCTCTCTCGTCGCGCACCCCTTTCGCGACTTATCTTTCTTCCCTCCCGGCTCCTGCGCACTGCGCAGCGCTCTCGATCCCACCACCGAGCTGTCCCTGTGTACCACCATCGCGTATATATATACACGCAGTCGCAAGAGAGAGAGAGAGAAATTCCCGGCGGTGGGGGCGGATGCTGCGCGCGAGCGATGCTGGGGCTCGGGACGTCGTGCGCTCAGTATGACGGTGTGCACCGGAGTCTCCGCAACACCGAGTGTATTGTATATGGATAGATACACAATCTCTTCCGTGCGCAGCTTCCGAGTGCTCGCGAGTTTCTATTCATTCGTGTATCGTGCCGAGTGTGATTGATATTCGTAGTATATAAACAGTTCTCTTCTCTCTTGCATATCAGAAGCATCTCAGGTGCGCGAGGAGGAACGTATTAACGTATTAATATCGTACATATTTGCAAAAAGTGTGCCCGGATATAAGCGTGTGATGACGTACAGAGGTGCGCCGTCGAGCGAGAGGTGAAGGTCGAGAAAGAGAGAGGCTATGGCCTGCAGTGCGGAGCGGCAAGACCGCGCTGTGACTGTGCATCACCGGAAGTTAACGAGGAACTGCAGCAGCACCGGTGAGCTTTTCTTTTCGGACGATTGCGTTGGCGAGGCTTTGATCGCTGTATGTTGGTATATGTATATACCTGTTGTTCAGCGATTAGTGCGGGCCCAAGTGCTCGTTTGTTGAGAGTGTGAGTGTGAGATTCGTTGATAGACACGTGTCGTTAGGAAATGTGTGGGTGTGTGTGTGTGTGTATAGCTCGAATTATCGATCTTCGTTTCAGTATTGTTCGTCTCGCTTCGCTATATTGAATCTTTACGCGTGTGCTTTCATAGGCACTTGTTCGGCATATAAATGATTGTTTTGATAATGAGCGCAACGAAACTCCATTTGCGAATATCAAACGTACAAGAAAAAATTCACTATTTATGTTTATTCAGTTTGTTTACTTATATGCCATTCTCTACGCATCATCGAGAATTAAAATAATACCACGCGAGGCATTAATGCGTTTTCGACTTACGAAAACAAGACGCCCGAAGCAAATGCGACTCAGAGTAAATATTGTATAAAGTAATCAGAGACTGATGCGCGTGTACCGCACCGACGATGTGCGCGACGAGAGCATATAGGTATACGCGTACAAATGCACCTGACTCCGCCAATCAATAGCTGCGTATGATTCATGTTTTGCTCCGCTCGCTCACGCATATTTATTAATTACTTTTTTCGAATTTAATATCATCGTAATTATTCCGAGTAACTTGCTACACAAAACCCACATCTTTTATCTCAAAGGACGTGTACATACTACACGAGAAAAGTATCCTTTGATCGTGTATATACCGAATACCTTATACAACACGTAAAACTCGAGCGATTGAAAATATTTTTTAGAAAAACGTTATTCTAACGACGCACACGCAGACATCAATAATCTCGTTCTCGCGGGGAATCCAAAAGAACCGCATAGCGTTCGCGTCAACATTCAATATCAGCCACACACGAAACAAAGAATAATCGTATGGCGCATTCGATAATCCCCCTTGTATAAAGCAAACATTATAAGGATTACAGCGGCACGCGCGCGCCACGATATAATGTTTTTCGGTGTATTTTCGGGCATTATCGGGAGGCTTTGCCGGCCACGCAACTCCGTTAGAATCATCACAGCAGCGGCGGCATTCGAAATACACAATCGCGCGAATAGCGCGCCGAGTTCGCGGAATTTATTAGGTTTTCCGGAATAATTTCGCGTAACCCTTTAATCCTCCCACGCGCGAACGAACCGCACATCGGGATTTCGCTTTGACCTGTAGCTTGTATGTATTTCTCTTTTTCGGCCGCTTGATTGAAACTGCATATATATGCAGCCGCAGCCAGAGAGAGAGAGAGAGAGAGAGAGAGGGTAAATTATTTATTCTAAAATTCGGACTGTGTGTGCGGGTGTCGCTGTGTATTATTAACTGGGAATTATCGGCGGGGATGAATTTACCGCGCGGTTTGGCGCGTTAAACACAGAAACGCGCGAGTCATTTGTTGCGGCGCAAGGACGTCAAGGGGAATAATCATGATGGCGATGACGGTAATGCGAACTCTGGGTCTAATAATTGTATTCGGTTAATTTTATTGCTGTGGGATTATTCTGTCGAGAGACAATAATACTCAAGTCCTCTGTTGAATTTTAAGATTAGCAGTAGTTTCCGCGCGGCTATATAGTATAGAAATTTATCAGTTGTGTTTATAAAGTTTCGTCTATTTGTAGTTTTCTCAAAAGACTCTGGGACGCCGTTATATATACAGTTCGACTGTGCTTAGCCTTATAATTAGCGTTGCGCGCATATCGCATTTTCCTTTATGTTTGCCCAGCCAGTTTAACGATGTCTCTCCTCAGCACTTCCAAAGTATGATAGGGTGTATGCGAGTAAATTCAGATTAATTTATAAACTTTGCCAGACTCTACTGCTGCAACTTCTATTAGTTATTCTCGCGCTGCAGGTTAACGCTCTTCCTGAATATTTTCAAATTATACTCGACTCTTACTTGTAATACTTCAGAGCATAATAATATCGCAAAGTAACGATATTGCGCGATTTGCATACTTCCATATTTTATCATCGCTATTATAATTAATAAATGCAATGCAGCGATCGCTACATTTATTTACAAACGCACCTGCAAAACGCTTGTATTTTCAAGCATTGTTTGTTATACCGCGAGCGTCGTTTAATTAATATATTTCATCAACAATAACAAATCAATAGAAATATACGTACAACAACGCCGAGCACAATCGTCGACGAGGAAAACTCGCTTACAAAAGAAGTAGCTGATGCCTATAAGCCTGCGTACAGAAAAGTGAAAAATCGCCTTAAAAAGCCTCTTGTCAGACTCCTCCGAGGCTGCACAAAGGTCCGAGAAAGGAGAGAATCGCTAGAGCGAAAAACAAGAATTTAACTCGTATCATCCCGAGAAAAGTACTAGAAATCCGACAGCAGCAGCAGCAGCAGCAGCAGTAGTCGAAACTCAATCACGCGAAAACGACGAAAGCCACTCGCAAACGGCCAACAGCATTACCAAGTGGAAAGCCGCAGGAACGTGGCGTGTAACGCAGACTCTTCACGAGTAGTACTCGTCGGTCGCACCGCGACGAAACGAGGAAATCCGTGCCTCGACCCGGATTCGACCACTTATTCTCTTGTTCCCCTTGTTCTGAGCAAAAAAAAGAGGGCAGAAAGGAAGGAACATAAAGAAGCTACACCATAATATTATATCCTGATTGGGAAATCTCCAGCTGTGTGTGTGTCACGATGCATAGACGCGTTAATTTTGAGCACACGCCGATATTGACAGGATAAACAATGAATCTTGCGATGCTCGTGTGTGCATGCGCGCGAGAACGTGGGAGGCTTTTATTAGATTAATATAGAGGGAAGTGCCGCTGCGCTATATATATATATTCTCGCTGCGACCAGGAGAAGTTTGCCGGGAATTGATTAGCGCCTGACAGATTGTGGATATATGCCGCACAAGTGCACGTGTCTGGCTTGCTAATAGCCAGGTCATCTTAATATTCTATACTCTCGGATTAATTGAAAAGTTGACGCCGCGCTAGAAGTGAAGAAACTTGTTATCGTCGTTATAGATTATGAAAAATAATAAACAACAGCATTGCGGTTATAGGTGTACATTAGTTCGTTAAAGCCTTCCCGTGTACTTCCGTCCGTCAAAACAATACAACAATTTTCGTAGCTCGCCAGGCAATCAGAAAGCTTATTCGACCCCAGGCACTCCATACTCCCACACACACACACACACAGAAAAAAAAGTATACACCGACAACTATAACAGCCGGCGAAGAAAAAGCGAGAAACGAGCAGAGGGCGACGCAAGAAAATGGACGGAGGGGTGGGGGGGGGAGGATGAGAGAAAGAAAAAGCAAGAGACGAGAAGAATGGAGGACGATGTTAGCTCGTGCGTGAGCCATCTATCCTGGAATTCGTGGTATTAAGAATCTCTTCTGTCGGGACTGACCATCAGCCAGAGGCAAGCTCGCTTTCTTTCCTATATATACGCAAGGAGCGGCTAGTATGTCCCTATACTCCAGTCGGTTTAACCCTCGAGTATGCTCTCCATCTTTTTATTCTTCTGTACGTCCCTGCGAAGAATGCCGGCCCTATTTACCTCTCTCCCGGCTGACCATACTATATGCTCGTCATATTATAGACGGAACGACGTCAAGTATCGGACCAGATCGAATTTCTCGCGGGAAAACATTTTCGCGGACTTTGAGATTCACACGATCTTGATTTCGTGTTGAAATTCGTCGAGGTTTATATATAACAAAATAATTAATTGAAAAGACGCGGGAAAGGCTGGAAATAATTGAATAATGCATCCCGAGAACATAGCCCGGGTCGTCATTGTCCGCGGCAAAGTTTCTAGGATGTATATATCAATAGCGCGCTACTGCGTCTTGACTAGAGCACTTTAGACCAGAATGCCTCCCACGTCTATATAATCTCTCTTCTTTACTGCTACTCTCATTCCATTACGAAATCTCTCTCTCTCTCTCTCTTTTATTTCTCCGGTGCTCTCGTCGTGTTCTCCTCCCACCTCACCCCTTTTCCGTCATCATCCCACTTCCTATTTTCCTACAGTACCTACATAGCTCTAGCGGCCGAGCGAGCTTCTCGGACGAGAGAGAGAAAGAGAAGTATATCGTGGATATGCGATATTCTCGTCTCGTTCGAGCTTCCCCCTTTTCCGGCCTTTCAGCGCTCTAGCTACACTCGCCCCCTTGGCTCGCTAACTCAGACGTCTGAAGCGCTTTCTTCACTTTTACTTGTGTGTCCAGTCGCTCTTATATAGAGCTACTGGCCTTTTTCCCCATCGCTTGATTTTCCGCAGCTCTCTCTCTCCACTCTTTTTACCGAATTAAAATTCGCTTTTTTACGGCAGACCCTCGGTGGGCAGTAGCCCCCTTTTTATGTGCTTTATGTACGCCGCGTTCTTTGTGGCTTGTTTGGACGGTTTCCTGCTTATAGGTAGACGTTCTCGCTCCTATTTTTTTCCGCTCCTCACCCCATACTCCCATATACCTTTTGGGAGCTTTTCAATTATACTTTTTGCGCGGCGCTCGATTTTACTGCGCGACGGGGAGGAAGAGCTTTTCGATGTTTTCCTCGGAAAATTGCAGGCCTTTTTTTATTATACGCTCCTGACCCTGAAGGAATTTAATTTTATAGCTCGGATGATCGTATCTTTTAATACGCTTTTTTTTCTCTCTCTCGATCTACATTCTTATACGGAGAGTTTAATAGATTTCAACACATTGATACTGTTATTACAAAATATACCTGCTATTTAAAAAATTTTTTTTAATGATATTTGAAGGTCGAAAATTTGGGCGGTTGACGTTAATTTCCTTAAAAATTACGATCGATCTCGTTTCCGCGTGGGCGCGAGCTTACGGCAAAGTTCGTCCGTTATAATTTATTTCAAGCGCGGCTTCGAAAGCTATATTAAGACAAACGACGCAAATTCGCGCTGACAATTCTGATGCAATTAATTACGGATTTATTTTCATAAATATCACCGGCAGCCTGAATTTGCCAGCTTTAAAACTTTGCACCGACTATATAGAGATATGGAGAGAGAGAGGGAAAGCGCACTCGCTCACTTTCCCCGAAAGCCTTGACAGTGACTGGGCGGCTGTGAAATTTAATTATTTCACCCTTTCTTCATCATCCACGTTGCTTCCAATCAGTTTAAAGTCTCCCTTGCGAATCTGTTTCCCTTAATTTTCGTTCGGCACATCAACCCTGGCATATTGGTGACTATATCCTTTTTATATGACCAGCTTTCACGGCGCGCGCTGATTGAACTTTTAGCTGCACGTGTCCTATTTTTTTCTTCTTTTTTTATCATTCTGATTTTTTTTTTATTCGGACTTAAAAGACATATTTTCCGCATAGTCAATCAGTGGATAATACATTACAGACATACCAGTCCATATTTCATCCTAAATGATTATATAATATATTACCTGCAGCGACAGCAAAAACGATTAAAAAATAAAGCCTCCGGGTAGAACTTTCGCCAACTTGGAATCTCGCTTTCAATTGTTGCTCCTCTCTCTCTCTTTTTCTCTCGCCATGATGTTCCGGTTGGCCGGGCTGCGCATGCGCCGGTGTGTTTGTCTCTCGGAGCTGCATCATCCCCTATATATGTATATAGCCAGTATACAGAGTCTCTCGAGTCTGCAGCATCGCGTCGAGCCCGTGACTCCTGATCTCCCTCCTTCTAATTACCACTTCATTAAGTATTTCTCACGCTTCCACTTTTAATTCTCCGTGCTCGAGTATCCGTCTTAATCCATGCCCCTCGCTGTCGTTCTTTTTTTTTTTTTTTTTTTGCCCCGACGTAGTCGAGGAAGCTTTTTTTTATTTCTTTTAGTCTAGAGACCGCAGGCTTAATTCCGTTTGTTAAAATTAATGAACGCGACGTGCGGTGGAGAAAGATTGTATTAGTTGTTGCCATACGCTCTCTTGTGTGTAAAGTAGCATGAGAAAATTAATAATAAGCCTCCGGCGAGTGTCTCAGACGCTCAGACAGAAGTCTTCGATTGTTTGCTCGGTAATTTTCTCGGGAAAGAGCTGAACAGAAAAAACTATAGCCTCGAGGGCTTCTTACACGCGACAGTATATAGAGTACGGCCCTGCGGAAACGTGCTCGCCCTCGCAACACGTCTTCTCGAGTGCGGCGGCCGATCTGCCGCGAAAACGCAATTCCGCGGACCCTCTCCTCTCTCTCTCTCTCTCTCTCTCTCTCTCTCTTATTCTGAATATACATGCGCGCGGAAGAGTAAGAGGGGAGAGAGCTGAGGCATGTGCTGGAATTTTCACCGGAGGAATTTTAATACGTACTTGGAGAGATTTACGAGAGCACTCTTCGCCGTCGGGTACATTTACTTAACGACCTCGGGGTCGCCTCATACGACTGTCTCGCTACTGCGGAATATACATACACCTATATACCACTGCGCGCGTATCTCCTCTATACTGTATACGCACATCTCTTTATCCTCTGTGTATATGCGCGCACCGCCGTACTTTGGGACATCTCTTTTATGAAGCGCAGTCGCGCGAGCTCCGCACAGGTAGCTTACTATATACAAGAGCGAGGAATCGATACCCGCACTGTGAGAGAGCAACAGCGCCGCGCACCGCCGTTGCGTGAGTATATAAAGCTCTCTGCGTATAGCTAATACTACCGCTGCTGCTGCTGCTGCTGCTGTCCGTCAAAGCGACGTGTACACGCGGATATCTCGACGTACACAGCCAGCAAGAGAGTCAGTGTATGTAGTCTGTGTCTGTTCAGGCTTCGACTCTGCAGTTGCACGTGTCTTCCTGGCTCTTTGATTCGCCGGCGTGCTGATTTCGATTGGCTCGATTCCAGTGTACCTCCTCTCTCTCTCTCTCTCTCTCTCTGTCTCTCTACTTGGACTGCTGATTGACTTGTTTAGGCATCTCGAGAGCCCATTGCTGGATGCACACACAGTGCCGGCGGCTGTTTGGTTTGATCGTGCAGGAGTAGGTCTATTACTTAAATATTACCGGGGACCGCGCGCGCGTGTTAACGAGCCGGGCACTACTCAGATTTGCACTCGCTCGAGTAGGTTTGCTATTGATGTCCGTATATTTATTAGTTATTATTAAAACTTGAGCGTCGAGACACGAGCATCTGGCTTGCTGAATTAGGAATATAAACAGAATAAAAGCGTTCGTGCTCAGCATTTTCTTGAAATTCTATCCCGCGCAGCTTATTCTCTGTGTATTTACTCTCAAAGAGCTCCACGGAGAGAGCTGTACTACTGCAGTTTTTATACGCGAACATGTGCCCGGACAACCAAATATAGCAATCGCGTAAATAATGACCATTATCCTCGGAAAATTCAGCGGTATATACGCCCATCAAGAAAAATAATACTTAAAATTCCCAGCACGCAATTTGAAAATCATAAACCTTTAAAATCCCCCTCATAAATGGCCCGTTCGCGCGCGCGCGGCCAATCCGAAGGAAAGAAGAAAAAGGCGAAGAATCCGAGAGCCGCCAGCCTTCGCGATCATAATTTACATGCCGCTGCGGCGCAAGTACGTGAAAATCATCAAGAAAATCCTCGCAGGCGAATATAATTCCCTCAGTCTCTCTCTCTCTCTCTCTTTCTCTCTCTTGGGCGCGTCTCAAGAAAGAAATAATACTTTGAAATCGCGTAATTTAATATTCCCCGCGACCGCCGGCACGAGACCCCCGTCCGATTTATGTATTTTTCTTTAATGAAGCTACGACGAAAGAACGAAATGAAATTCCGCGATACACAGAGAGAGAGAGAGAGAGAGAGGATGAGAAAAGGGATTTTTTTTTATCTCCTCTCAGCTCGGCAAAGTCAGAACACGCTGCTACTGCTGCTGATTTAATTTTCACGGTCCAGCAGCCGAGCGATGCACAGTAGAATTTCGCGCCGTAGACGCGATTATTCACGGGGTGCCGAGCATCAGCAGCTTGCGCGTCGTCTATATTAGGCCCTAGTCTGCGCGACAGTCTGCGGAGACTTAGTTTTCCCCTGTTAGGGCCACCAACAGCATCGTCGCGTCTTTGCGCTTTTCTTGCGGCGATTATGTACGCGTGGCTGCGGCAAACGATCCTACTGACGCCCCCCCCCCCCCCCTTTCTCTCTATTATATGTATATATCTCCCCTTTTGCGCTGCGAGGAGGGCTCGTTCACAGGTTGTGATTTTAAGACAATGCCAGAGAGCGCCTTGTATTTTCCGAGGCTGTTTCGGGGCGGCACTCGCGTGTCGTATTGCTGGAGATTATATTGTACTATACGTAGGCTGCTGTTGTTGTTTCGTACTGAGTTCTCCGGCTGATGCTTCTGTATTCGGTATATTTTCTTAGGATGACTTTGATTCGAGTGCTTGTATTGTGGCGAATTGAAGAATTGAGTGGAAACATTCGAAACAGTAGAAAGGATCCAGTTTGGTCAGACACGATACCGTAATTTAGAGTGTGAACGTTTCTATGCAGTCCACTTTTGGCTTTTCAGAAAATTGGAATTTTGTACTGCCAGATACGGGTGTCCGCTTGTCGATCTAGTTGAATTTCAAACGTCTCTGATAGGATATCTTTTTTTCGAACCAGAAAATATGCGCACAACAATTAATCGTAAACTGTACATGCGCATATCGCGTTAATGTACGCCATTGTCAGGGATGAATTCAAGCATATCAGCCCTACGAATAATCCCCCATTAATTATATGCGAAAAAAGAGGGGTGTATACGCGGCTATTAAACTCGACACATGCCCTGAATTTTAATGGTTTATTAGATCCCGTTGCGCGCCATTTGTGCCTAACGGTGTGAAGATGCTATGCTTCACGAGAGCGCGAGTCAAATGAGGTCGCTGTCGTATAAAAGCTAAAACAAACAACTATGTCCGATTTGCCGAGAATGATCTAGTAATATGCAAAATTTATAACGTTGCAAACATTAAATCTCGTCTCTCTCAAATAACACCAAGAATGTTCTCTCGGCTTGCAGGTAAATTTAATTTTCTAACATCGCGCGGCGACAGCACACCTGGCCGAAAACCACCACTACTACTACTACTACTACTACAAAAAATCTCAGCCCCGAAAATTCCTCGCGAAGAGAGAATGTCCGCGAAAATGAAGGAAATCAGCCGGGACAAGGTACAAGCTCTCGCTGCGGCGGCCTCTTTATTTACGGCGCAGCGGGAGAAAGGCCGCGCCATGGGGAAACTTGACGCCACGCCGTGCCAGGAGGGAACTATATACAGTCATACATAGCAGCGGGAAACATTTTTGCGCACTATACACCGTGCGGCGGAGAGATTGCTTTTTGCGAAAAATGGCGTAGCGCGAAGGCGGCCTAACGTCATTACTGTGCGCGCCGCGAATTTACATTCTCTCTCCTGGGCGCGCGATGCATCACGCTTGTCTTCTCTCTCTCACTTCGCATTCGGGTTTTCCTTCCTTTTTTTTCCAAGAAGAGTGAGATGGAGAGCGTTATAGTGCAGGTTTTTTTTTCTTGCCTCGAGGCAGCTGCCGCCTATAATCAAGTGCGTTACGAGAAGTCGACGAGTTTTCTTTGTGGTTGCTGTAGTCAGGGTATATTGGACGGGATGGGCTGTGCTGGGATTGCGTTCGAATGGGGAAAACTGATTTTTGAGGCTTTGAAGATTCATTGCTTCGAGGCAGAGGTGTGTTTCTTTATTGCGAGAATCCTGGAAAAGTGGTATTTTGAACTATTCGAAATTTGAAGCTTATGACACTTTTCGTTTTGCGAGTACGTACACTGTGTGGAACTTGGACGACAATCCATCGATAATTTTTTCAAGGTTCAATATTTAATATAATTTTGTATACACTAGTTTTGCACATTTAATACGTTTTAATGGAATAGAGCCATTATTAAGCCTATATTCCTTAATCTTTAATCTCTGCTAATGGATTTTCGAAAGTACACGCGGGTTTCGGGCTGCGGTCGTACTAAAAGCTATTATGCATAAGCATAACTCTAATGCGGATCTGCTCAGATAATGTCAAAGTTTTTACTCGAATTTCGTTTGGGCATTAAAGAGCGTGTTTTATTAAAACTTGGCTGTTTACATCGCAAGCTTATATAACGCAGGTGTAAATGTTCAGAATAGAACGAAGCTAAAAATTAGAAAAAATCCGTGCTACATCGGAAAATTCAATATCAAAAAATCTCATCCTCTATTCTGCGAGCAATCTATATTCCTATCGTCGTATATATATCTGCAGGCGGCAGAAAATTCTCCAATCTTCCTGTAAAACGAATTTCTCAAAAATTCCCATCCTCACAATTATCCTGCCCCACTTTTCACACACTGCTTCTCAGTTAAAACCATATACCTATACTTGCACACATCAGATATTCCTCCTCTCAGTCAAATATAACAGCAGTCCAATCTCACTATACATATACGGATATACCAACCTAGTCTTCGTACACACAGCCATTCGCTCAAAAGCAGGAAAATCGCCGCGGCTAAAGCCCGATAATTAAGCGCATATACAGCTGCAAAAGCATCAGCACTACTGGCCCGGCGCGCCAGGCTCTTTTTCAATTTCGTCCTCTCTTTTTCCGTTCGCCGTTTATGTGTGTGTGTGTGTGTGTGTATATACCTGCAGCAGTAGCCGCGTACAGTAGAGAGCACCAAGAGGTGTATGCACGCGCCCGGGCAAAGCTTTTTCCATTTAATTAACGCCTCTCCGGGCGCCGCCGCGTGTGCAGCAGCGTTTCGACCGAAACACGCGGAAAAGGAGGGAGAGCACCTCTGCTGCAGGCTATATGCGTGCAAATAATACCAGCGGCAGCCGCTGGCCGTTTTTCCGGTCTCCCCGCTACTCTTTCGTTGATGCAAGCCTTTATGCGCTGCTACTGCTGCAGCTTTCTATATGCGTGTCTTTCTCGTTTTTTCTACGAACTTTCTCTCACGTAGCTGCTGCGTCTCTCCTGTTTTTCCAACGGTGCTCTGCGCGCTTGTTATTTAGGCGGAATTGTCTTTTATTGTCGAGCATATATTTGACGCGTTTAAGGGACTGGCGTTTGTTTCCGCATTTTGAGCGATTTTTTATCGGACTGTGTTGATACTGCGTGTGTGCAAATCGACGCGCGAGAGTAGAGCTTTTTATACTAGGTATCAAGCGTCGCTGAATTTTTTAGTCGTTCAAAGAACACGTTGGAAATTTGTTTCAACGTACGATTTTGCCTGTTGTGATAAACAATTGATAAAGAATTGTCACGCACTCGAAAACATTTCACGGCGCCAGAGAATTACTTTTCCAAGCAACGGCACGACTCGCGTGAACAAAAAAACTTGTCGCATTCGCATTCAGTCTGCTCCATACATAATCCAGGGCGTAAAATAAAATCCGCCCCCGAAAAGTCGTGCCCGACACCCTCGCGACAAAGAAAGAATTACACGTCGAGGGTTTTATAGACCCCCGGCGCCTCTTCCATTCGTTTTCTCTCGGGTAATCTAAGCGCGTTCGACTTCTCGTTATTGACTCGCTGCTGCACGAGTGCAGCTGCGCAAAAAGCTTGGCTATGGAATTAGATGACGTATATTTGTCTTTCTGCTCCGTGTTTTAGTGATTTCGAGAAACTTCGTGTATAGGAGCTATATGTAGGTATCGTAAATAAGCAAGAGCCTATTTAAGCGATAATTTAATTAATGAAAACGGCGCAGAGAGGCTGCGGCTGCCGTGTATATACTGTAGCGAGCAAGGGCGGCTTGTTTGATGTTCGTCCCGGCGGCGACCGGGTGTTGGCATTAGTTGGGCGAGAAAAATCAGGAGGGCAAAGTTGTGTCATCGATGCCATTAGGACACCGGTCCTATAGCGCTGGAAATTAAACGTGCGTATCTAATTTAAATGAGGTTTTCCCGGGCCAAAGTTCTAAGCAAAGTTCAATTTCGGCGCCTCGTTGTTCCTGTATATAGTTGCGTTGTACTGGTTCGTGGTTTTTGATTAGGTAGACTAAGTATTAAATAGGCTGAGAGAGCCGTGTATATGTAGAGGCGGTTTCAGACGAGTTTTGAAAGTCACGAGTGACTGGATGATTATTAATTTGATTTAAAAAGTTAGATATTGAAGGAGATATTTGGCACATTTTATGAAATTGTTCGTCAAGAGCGAGTCGAGCTTGCAGATAAGATCAACACTGATGTGAAAAAGCGAGTTTTTGTTCGGTTTTGAAATAATTTCTCGTTACTGGCTTCGTTATAGCAGTGAGATAAAGTACATTTCATATAATTAGACTGGTTAAATATATTCCACGTCAAGAATTACGTAATATGTATGAAGGTTTATGATTTTATTTTTGACAAAAACAGAATTAAACATGTACATCATCTTTTCTGTTTTTATTCATACAAATAATCTGTATATATTTATAAAGAAAGCTTCATCATTTCAAAATTGTTTTCTTTCATTCATTTTCATGATTACTTTTAATTCTAAGTTTCATCCATAGGCATACAATATGGATAGAGATATATATGATTACCATCAAGGTGCATTGACGTATCCGCAGCCAATAAATCTTTCACAAATCAATAAGAACAATAAGATTTGTTTGTTTTCTCTCAAGTGTATAGGATATTTCAACCCCCAACCCTGTACCTACGTATAGATACACAGGCTGGCAACGTTTACTCACGGCTCGATTACATAGCCGCCGTTCATATTCGACACTGTCTAAATATACCTAAACTGGAGAGAGAGAGAGAGAGAGAGAGAGAGAGAGAGAGAACTGCACACGCATGTATTATGTGCGTATGCAAACGTATAGTTCGCCGGAGCTTGTAAAGGGCATTTTAAAGGCCGCGCGTTCGCGCTGCGGAAAATTTAATAACAGCGGAGGCGGCTTCATTAACGCGTAATTAATATGTCCGCATCAGCTGATGCGCGCGCGTACCGCTATGTATACCTATACATCCGGGACTTTGCTGAGCGTCGCGCATAGTCATGCCAGGCGCGTCAAATCGGCAGCTATACCATCAGGAGCTGCGCTGCGTGATGTCTTTTATATTGGATGAGCGTTGCTTCTGCGTGCGATGAACTACTATACGTGGTTGTGGGTCGTCGTCTGCTTTTGTTTAGATGTGAGATGACGTTTCCTTGAAAATTATATTTACTACAACTTATTAACGTGATTTCTTTGTCATGTATAGGTTATTATACTTTTGTGACATATCATACAGCTCACAATGCTTGATGCCGAGGTCATCCTCTTTTTTGTCTGCTATTTTTTCTCTGTATAACTGATCCCCCCAGTTCTGATATTACCTACTGCATTTCTTACTAATACTCTCCTCATTATCATGAATACATAATTTCATTAATTAAAAAGGACATCTATAGTAGCGATTAGGAATGTGCGAGTCAAACTCGAACTTTTTTTGTTTGATTGCAAAATAAGTGTGGGATGATAAAAATCTATACTTAAACACTACGATTGTCGAGTTTTTACATATATGT
>UCOJ01001190.1:0-39727 GCA_900474305.1 Cecidostiba fungosa | reverse complement strand
TATATATATATATATATATATATATATGAATGACTTGCCGCTTGGGTCCGAAAATACTGTATGTGTGAGTGTTTGTCTAGAGTATACACATTGCTGGCGTATTCCAACACCTTCCATTAATCCACTGAAATTGTATTTCTATATTCTATTTTCTAATTACTTTCAATAAAATGATGATATTTATATTTTTGTAAATTTGTCCAATTGATACAAAACTTGATACAATAAACATATTTTCTTGTTAAAAATCTACTTTAATAATGTTGATTTAACGTAATACAAATAGCTATGATAAATACTTAAGCCAATACAACGTTAAGGTATCTTAACTCATTTTATGATAAAGACTATTTATTTACAATATCATATTAATGTTTTCTAATTTATATTGTATTACACTACAAAAATTTTCTAATATAAACTTTAATACAGTTTGTAATCAACTATTGTTACTTTAAAAGCAATTAAGATACAAACAACTCTTACAATTATACCTTATAGTTATATTGAAGATAAGTACTAGGCATGGGGTTCAAATAATATTTTAGGTATAACTAATAGTTTATAAATATAAGAATTAATATGAATCATAAAATATAAAATGATTATTGTTATACTACAAATGAAAGAAGGCAAATTCAAAAAGAACAATAAATACAAATACAGAATTAAATAATTTTCTCTCATTGTTAATATAATTATAAAAACTTGCGCGGTAGTGTTTTATTTTTTATGCTTGAAGTTACAGAAAAATGTATAAAATGTATGCCGTAAACTATTATTGTAAAAATTCATTATAAAAATTTTCATTTTATTTGAATGCAAATTCTTACTGCATTCTTAGGCGTGGACGGTTAAATAAAACAATAGCTTTAAAAATGTCATAATGTTAATGGTAAAAAGTATATAAACACTATTACATCGTAGATCAGCAAAAGCATCGTTTCTCAAAAATTTGATTACTTCAAGTCAGATTTTGATAAATATATATGAATAATTTTTTCTATAATCGTATATTTTATAATATACCGTATTCAATTGAATGCATATTGCAAAATAAATAAATTTCTGTAGCTAAATTCTACTGAATACATATTTAGCATATTGTATTCTTTCAAGAAAATTAATATCAAAAACTCTTTGATTAATTGCTCCATACTACTCTATTAATAATCCTACAAGAAGAAACAGTTTTAAGGCTTGAATGCTAAAGGCACTTAGACAGCGAAGTACACAGTAAATATTTTCTCTTCACATTTAACATTTGACTACAAGTAGAACTTAATCTTTAAAGATATAACAACTATTAAAAATTTTCTAATTTGTATATCTATACAAATTTTTTTTTTATAAAAACGAAGTAACAAAACGATATAGAAATTTACTATGCATTTGAGCGTTTATTAAACAACGAATATTTTTATATCTTGTTAAGTTCTCCACGAGTACTACTTGTCACTGGTACACATAATTGAAACGTGCATTTCACTACTCGTTGCAGTCTAAGTATTATGGCAGTATTTTTAATATACTTTAAATATTTTCAGTCTCTAATAATAAATTGTACCCTAATCAACTCTTATAGAGAATAGAAATATTTCCTTAGTGAGTTAAACTTTTCAGAGCTGCCTTAAGTATCACTTTTGAGGATCATTTTAAAATTATATTAATCTTTTTAGCGATAATTACGCGTCAGACGGAATTATCAGCACAAAATAAAATGGAAGGCACTCTCCTCTTCTTTCACTTGTGCATTGACATGTGTGCTCCACTTGCTGTGTACGTGGGATTTTTAAAAGTGGACGTAGCTTGTCTGTAGATTGGATTTTCACTCTGTAAAATAAGATAAATATGAGAATTGTATAAAAGCGAAATATATAGCGATACTACTAAATAGAATTATTAAGCAATTTTTAGAAATTGCCCTGTAGTAAAAAATATAATAACATAGGCTTACAGCATCCCATCTGGCCATCATTCTCTCCTTTTCGAACCTCGCAAATTCTCTTCTATCATGAATGGACGTCGCATAACAACGAAATTACAAAAGTCAAGCAGTTCTACAATAATTTCCAATCAAAATCATAAACTTTCAGTAATATTACCATGCATCGCTATTCAATAAATAAAAAATACATTATCTACGATAATACGCGTATCTAGATTCCTGGAAATCTATCTCATTGTCAGCACGCACACGTGTTCAACTCTCTCTCTCTCCCGAACGCGACCTAGATTTCAGAAGCTCATCGCATCAAATCTGCGCCGCCTAAACTTAGCATAAACGTACGCCACACGCCAAAGTCCGCTAAAAAAGGAAAAGAAGCTTTCCACCCCCCCTTCCCTCTTAAAAAAAGACGAGCTCGAGCTTGCAAGCAGATCCACCAGCGGAAAATTCCCTCCACCTTACGTGGCACGACTGCGTATCCTCGAATATCCGCGTGTGTTATACCCTGCAGCCTTTTTGTTTCTTCTCAAGAAAGAAGAAGAAGAAGAAGCGGCAGCAGCAGCAGCCAGGCGAAAGTTTGCTCGGAATGGAGAGGCAGCGTTCGCTCGCTCGCTACGTGGCCTGCGTGTCAAAGCAGTTTCGCTATACTGCAGCGGGAAAATGAGCACTTTAAAGGTCACGGGGTATGGAGCAGTAGCTCTAAAGAGAGAGAGAGAGAGTCCGCGGCAGCTGCGGACTCGAACGGATCGTCGATCGCTCGTCGGGGCTGCGCGCTAGTGTTTTATACTGGCTGCTGTCGATGACGGCAAACAGCTGCCTCTCGTTCAATGAGGCAGGACCGTGTGGGTAGTTTCGCTGCGCCGGAAAAGAGTACTGCGAGCGCAAGTTTGACTTGCTGAAAAGTTAGATCGCTGTTTCTCATTTTGTTTAGATACTACGCTCTCGCTGTATCTCTCTCTCTCTCTCTCTCGCAGCTTTTATATACAGGGACGTCTAATATTTGGATACCGTGTGTTTCTACGTTGATCTATTCCCGTATACCTGTATTGGTACGTGTATAAGTTTTGGCGTTGAATATACCGCGCGGATTTTCGAATCACGAGATTTTGAATTTAAAGTAGAAAATTACTTTTATAAACTCTGTGTATTCCTTTTCTTGTATTATTTATTTTGTATGTATGAAACTTTAGAATAACAAAACATACGCACACAGACACACACCAAACTTGGAGAATTTTTATCATTCTGCTGCTCTCCCTCCTTTTCTTTTCAAGAATGCAAAGCCGCGCTCGGTATAAGCTTGTTATCAGAAAGATCTAGCGGGGGCGAGATTTCGAAAAGGCATTTATCGAAAGCCAAAACTAAAACAGCAGCAGCATTATCACATAGAAACGATAAATTTTGCAAGCACGAGTCGAAAAATCCCAGCTCAAAGGATCTGAGTGTGAGGACAAGCTGCGCTTGCAGAATTCAATCGCGAAATTGTAAATAAGGTGCAGTGGAAAAACCTGACGGCTCTTTATCCAGCTGCATCGGGCACGTCTACTGACGCGTGATGCCGAGAGACTTTCAATAAGCACTCGAGTTTGCACAGCAAGTTTGTCTGGTCGTTCGCATGCAAACGCGGGAAATATCTTTCCTACTTGTATACGCTCTTGTGTGTGTATGTATAGATGGGCCAGGAGAGCTTACACAGCTGCTTGACACTTTGGTGCAGTAAATTATTTGTGTATTTCGATTTGATTTTATTCTGTGTGGTTGTATTGGAATTAGCGTAGCGAAGATATTATATTATTGTGAATTAAATAAAACATTTTTAAACTCTATGCACTGACATAAATCGGTTTAGCAATAGTTAATAAAAGGTTTGGGAAAATGAAATTTAATAACGGTTACTTTTTTTAGTAAAGTATTTAATCAAATTTTTATAGTAGAAGTAACTATTTGTAGTTATAGAATTTTTATAGTAACAGTTTTCCGCCGCAAGTTTTTGCTTCAGAATGAGGAATAAGACCCCACGTTTTTCAAATTGAAAATTGAAAATTGAAATTGAAAATTTTTAGTTGTCGCTAAAACTTACTATAACATTTAGTACTTTTATACTTGTAAGATGTATAATACAATACGAGCATATAAGTAGGTTTTGAAAAAATAACGGCTCAGTCGCTAAAGTCCCTTCAAAAGTGCGCTACAAACTTTACAATTGAGTAAATAGGATCATATATAACGGAGATCACAAAGTTATTAGATCGAAGCTCGTGCTTGTCAAGTGAACTTTCAGACCCGAGAGACAGAAACGACTTAATAATTCCAAATAAAAATAGGCGTCCAAAAAAAAATTCAAATCTATTTACTAAAATATTCAAACCGAGAGCATCCAAGAAATAAAGTATACACACATCGCAGCCACATTTTTATCCTCGCATTATTGTTCGCTTGGCTGAATCCAGTCGTAAAACAAAAAAGCTCCTCGCTGCACACACACATATCTCTCGTTGGTGCGCATCTTTTTGCCAATACTATTTCCAGCGATGTGTATCTCATTTCTTCATCCGTCCTTTTGCATCGATTCCCAAAGAAATAGACGACGAGATTTCCTCCCTCCTGCGGCTTTTTTCTTCTCCTCCCCTCTCGCAGCTCAGCTTAAATCGTTCCCCCGATCGAAGCGGATATCCGATCTGACGGGATTGCATGCAAGCTCGCTCTATAGATTTGAAGAGACGTCGCTGGCGCTCGAGTCGAAGATACTGTTGCTGTTACTCTACCGATGCTGCGGATCGATTTGCGGATGTATTCGCAGAGAAGAGAATAATATTGTAATCTTGTGCTTTCTAGAAAATCAGCGGAATGCCACGGCTGTGATTGTATTGGAAAATAGAGCTGGTGCATATATAGTTGGATGGATTTTTGGTGAACTATATATCGGCGATTTTCAAGCTTGTTTATGCATTGAATTTTGTGAAAAGCAGTCGATTGGATATTCAGCGGTTGGAATTACAAATTGCAATTATTCAAAGTTTATTCTGATTTTCAATTCGTGCATAATATAATATATATGTATTATTCCGCGTAGAAAAATTGCTGGCTTTGCATATACAATTACAATAATCGCACGAACAAACATTATATCGGAATTCCATTACAAACCAATCAGCTTATTCTGTCCAAGTGCGACAGTATCACATAAACTTTTCGACGTATATTATAATATATATAATATACCCGCATTTTGTAGAGAACTTCTGCCCGATAATAAGTAATATTATAGATCCGACGAAATCCCGCCATCAGGCATTATCACAATAATAACACCATCATCCCGGTCTCATAACTCTTAGCAACTCGGCGCAGCCAGCCAAATAAATCCTCGCGCAAATCCAAGTGAAAACAGCATCAGGCGCTCACGCTCGGCAGCTCCTGTGATGACCGACTTTCCGATCCCGCATTATACCTTCTCTGTTTGCGCGCTTCGCCAGTGTATCTTGCTCTTCGCTCTCTCGCATACGTATATATACACATATTCGCTCTCCCTTCACACGGCGCGACTACTATCAATCATGGTGGATTCGAGTCGTCGACGAAAAGCTGCTGACTGGCAGAGCGGTTACGTTTTGACTCGTATAAATGGCCGGACGGCCCGAGCCGGACTTTTGCACTTTGCATTATTATTCTCTTGGTGGGGATGTAAGCGCGCGGCTGCGCGCGTATATGTATATAGCTGTGTGTGTGTGTGTGTGTGTGACGTCGACGAGTCGGAGGGAATGCTGGAATGTGCAATTTCGAAGCTCACCGTACAGAACAGATGATCGATTTCTCGCAGAAAATCCTTTTCTATTTTATTTCGAACTCTTAATATCCTTTTGAGTTCGAAAGAAATGTTCAGATAGATAAAAAGAATCATGCGCAAAGTTAATGTAAAAAAAGTAAATTACAAAATTGTCATGTTAGACAAAAGTATTAGCTGTATATTAACGTTTAGGCGCTTTATAGATTTATTTTATAATAATTTCATATGCTTTACGTTTTCGCAAGTCATTTCAAATTCACATTCATTAACTATTAAGCCGGCGACTTTGCCTCAAACGAACTTTTCTGTGTAGCTGGCAGTTTTCGCTTCTAGGATTAAAAGCGTTTTATAATTCCAAAAGCTTTTTTGTACAAAAAGTTAGACATATATAATACTTTTATTAGGGCGGACTGCTGTTTAAAATGTTTAAAAATTTTTAAAGAATTTCATTTCAGAAAGAAGAAAAGAAGAAAAGAGAAAAAATTCCATTATCTATACAAAGTAGTAAGACTCAGATCGTCCGCGCGTCACAATAAAAGCAAATCTAAAAGCACCTGTTAAAAGCCCATTTCATTCTTGTCGCAGATCCTTAAAGTTCGTCTTGAAAAGTAGCTCGTGCTGTGCCTCTCTGGCTAGGAAATCGCACGTCTAAAAGAATCACTGGAAAATCACTTTTGTGTTATAGATTTCGAGTTGCTGACCCCGACAAAACTTTTTGCATTCTTCTTATCTTATTTTATTTTTATTTTCTATTGTTATTTATTTTTATTATATTTATGGATATGGTTCGAGTGTATAAAGTGTGCTTAGTAGTTTTTGGTGTCCGAGTATAAAAATTGTTGGATTCCGTCATCGGTGATCCTAAATAACTAAACATCATCCGAGACCGATTTTCATACCAAAAACTACTGAGCGCACTATGGAACCCGTATTCGTTTTGATCCTATATAGGTGTCTAGAAATTTCTTGACCAGTTCTCGTATTCAGTTTATGGTACGTGCTTCCTAGACCTCGTCAAAGGCAACCTTTGAAGACATATATTGTACCTGGTATACGCCATGCATAAAAATTGTTTTATATTTTTCACAGTTTACCTATATGTATAGTACAATAATGCTTTCTTTAAACTATAGATTAGTTTATACAGACACCTCTAATGACTTTTTACTATTAATTACCAACAAGTAATAAAAAAAAACAATCAAGCTCTCAATTTCTTGGCTTACAAAACTTTCTCACCCTTCTCTTACCCTATCAACTAATTCCTTATATTCCCTCGTTTATACACTCTCTAGTGGACACCAGCCGCAGAATATTCGAGAGTTGGCGTACAAGCGCGTGAGCCACATTTACGAGCGCATAGAACCATTACTTAGCCCACTGCTGCTGCTGCTGCTGCAGAAGTAACTTTATTGTTCAATGTAACGTAAATGCGTAGCCACTATAACTGAGGCAAACAGATAACGAAACTCGAGTGCATGACGGGAATTCGTGGAGACACGTAAAACTTGCAACTGAGCTAGACTAAGGGAAATATGCGCAGGTACGATGTGGCGAATCAACGATATACATACTCATCCATTGAATTTGATTCAAAGATTATTCTCGAAACTGTATCGAATTTTGTTTGAAATTCAATATTGGATAGCATCAGCGGTTTATAATTAATTATGCAAAGTTCTCAGAATCATTAAACTGAGATAATTTTGCTGTAAATCATTACCACAAATTAAATTGTACGTAATTTAAATATAATAATTATTCGCATTTAAGCTTAACAGATAATAACTGGTAAAAATTATTCACATATATTAACACGGATGGGGGGGGGTCAACAATTTTCTCTCATATTATATTTGAGTGGATCTTTCGAATTTTTATAATCGAAAGTTACGCCAAAATAAATATATAATGAGTCATTAAAATATTGGACCCCGCCTCCTCCTTTTTATATTACCATGCGAAAATTTCACTAGTCCGGTACGATAAAAATTGTCGTAAATTTTGCATGAATATTTTCGTTTATGGACTCTCGTTTCAATATATCGCCGCAAAGTTTGGGATCATTTTTGTTATACAATTTTCTCGATTAATATTTAATACCGATTACTGAAAAGTTAATGCTTATAAACATCGATGCAAATGCTGTTTTCTAACAGACATTTTCAATGTCAAAATTCGATACAGCAAACAAGAAACTGGAAACGCTGCATTGTACTGCAGCAAGATAAAGGGACGATTTCTGATAAAAAGGACAGCGCCTTGAATCGAATGCGGAGAGTTGAAGAAAAAAACCTTAGGAGAAAAGAAACCTAGAGTACTTTTTAATATTGGCTCTCTTCACGGTGGCGGATCCTCTCATGGAAACTGACTTCCCGTCGAGATTCCGGCTTCCGCCTATCGTCGCGCAGGTGCGACAACGACCCGTTCGAGGATGCTATTCTCTTATTTCATCCGGTGCGAGTCGTCGGTTGCTTATATATAAAAAGAAGAAGGAGCGAGTGATCTTTTCTGCAGAAACGACGACGGCACGTTGCATTTCTGCGCGACAAACGAGGGACAGGGAGATTTCCGGAAATACGCTCGTTGACGCGCCCGAGAGAAAGGGAAGAGAAGAGACATTCCTATGTTATTCCATTGTAGGAAAGGAGCTGCTGAATTCTCGTTTAACTCGCGTCACTCAGCCGAGAGTGATACAGGATTTCATCTTCTTTTTTTTTTAGCTTTTCTCATTTTTAGAAGAAAAGAGGCTAATTCTTTTACAGCTTCGCATTTATTTTCAATTTCAGTATAGTTATCATGCTATATCTATATTTAATTTTCTGTCATTAAATGCTTACCTGTATAAAAATACAGCAAATTTTTAAATCTTTTAACGCATAACGTTTATTTATAAATTCCGGAGATACACTCTGAACAGAATTTCTGGTAATACTTTATTTTAACAAATTTTGATCAGAGATATGCTCAATTTTTATTGTAAACTCGTTAAAATCGCATTACGCAATTTTACATCAGCTCTGCTTTAAAATTACTCGTAATTGCTTCATTCGATTATTTTAACAAATTCCTTCGCCCACATAATACCAATTATACGTAACCAGCTCGTTAGAACTCCATTCATTAGAGATTCTCAGAACCGTTAATTATGAAAGTTTGAAAATCCATTCGTTATAAGTCTGAGTTTGACGTAAATGTAATATCGCCCAGTTGCAGCACATACGCAAAAGCTGACCGAGCGATTGACTAACAAGATACGAAGACATCGAGAGAGAGAAAGAGATGCCTAAACTAAGAGTATTATGTAGTTAATCACGCCAAGACAAAGCTGCGCGAGTAGCCGATTTATACATGCCCTTTCCGCGCATACAGGAGCAATCGGGAGAACTCCAGCTGTGAGAGCTATATATACCTATATGTATACACCGCACAGAGAGGTTCTCTCGCCGCCGCCGCCGCCGCTTCGTGAGGGTTTGAATATAAGCCGGTGATTTATGTCTAATTACGGAGTTGGCTAATTAGGCAAGTAAAGTAGGTGGATCGAAAAATTTTGAATTTCGCGTTAATGACTTTTGGGATTTGTATTTCTCAACTTTTATTTAGATTTATGATAGACTCTAAATAACTATAAATATTAAATTGTACTGCATGTGTAAAAGTGCTCTTTGATGCCCAGAACCTAAAATCCCGTAGTTTTTTGCCGTAGAGAATGAATTTATACGACTTATTTCAATTTCACTATAATACGTACTTTAATGACCTAATATTTAAGCGAGCAGATCGATGACCTCATTTCTGAAAAAATAACTAAAGAGGAATATAGCGTCACGGCAAACTCAGTAAAGTATGAAACTCTGCTCAACAATCATCATCAATAACAGTAACAACGAGATTCTCGAAGCTTCACGGAAATCGATAGTCAAAGCTCCATCTCGTCCCAGGGCTACGAAGAAAAATAGCCTCAGAGCTCCCTCGCCGGATAAAATAGATAAAGATGGCCGTAGCAAGCGATCCCGACGTGTCGCGGGGCTCGCGTATACTCGTCGACGTCGTATAGTTTTCGCGAAGTAATGATCGTTTGTACTCATCAGAGCTTGCTGGAATCGGCTCTCTCTCTAGCTCCTGTTTCTCAGTTTACGGCGCTCCGCGCACTCATTAATATTCATCAAGCAGGCTGCGAAAACGCGCGCCACGCAATGAGCCTGCAAATACGTGGATTGTCAGTCGTCGAGGCGTATACGAGCTTTAGTCAGACTACGTTTCATCGCTGAATCAGTCAATGAAGTTCGAGTTTTCAATATGATTTACTCTACCGATAAATTGCCGGAGATGTAATGGCTTCTCGATAATAAAGTATACTTTCCTATATCCGAAATTGGATTTTTAGTCAAGCAAACACAGCGCCAAAAATCATATTCAAATTCTGTAACCGCTTTGTTGAGATAGCGAGCAGAGAAGAGCAAAGAAGTTTATTGCTCCGAGCTATGTGTGCACGGAGTCCGCTACTCGAAGGAAAAAGAGCGCTTGAGGAATATTAGTCGCGGGCAAACTCTATAACGCTGGGAGGTGAGAAATCGAGCAATCACAAGAGAGTCGGATGGCGCTGAAAATGACGAAGCTATTATGTCTGTTGGTTCTTGCTTCCCTTCGACGTTTTTCGTCTCGTTCCTCCTTATTTTCGATTTTGTCGAGGCTCTTTCCAAAGGAAGCTGACAAGAAGAAGAAATCGAACCGCACTAGGGTGGAGCGGGATAAGAACATCTGAAGGGAAATATAGACAAGTTCATTCAAAAATAACTATAGATATTCCATATCCTGCTGGAATAACAGATAATGTTTGAATGTTTTTCGTAAAAAATACGGTATAGAAAGAAAGTGTATAAGTTATATGCGATGATAAAATGTGCTTTCTAGAAGTCGGATGTTTGCAGCTTTTGAAAAGTTCGTAAGAAAGAAAATTCTTTTTGAGGAAAGACAGTTTATGTCTCTTGCTTTTTTTGTGTTCTAAACGATGGCATAGGTTTCGAAGATTATATTCTTTGTGGGCACAAATCATTGTACCCATAGGCATCCTCCTTTTGGACACTTCAAGAGCTGCGGAAGCTAGTCCTTTTCCCTCTCCCTCGAGTACTTAAACCGCAGCTTCCGCTTCATTAGAACTTGCGGACTGACGCTCCACCGGTTAAAAGAACAGCGCAAAAAGGAGACGAGCGCGGGTTCACAAAGAGCAGGAAAAAAAAGGTAGAACTATCGCAAGAAAGTCGGAGGACAGTACGAGGCGGAGTTTGGGTAAGTCGCAGAGGAACAAGTTTTACCGCGGCGTTTCGGCCAGAAAGTCCTCACGAGAGAGCGAGAGAAAGAGAGAGAAATATATATATAGATCTCAGCATTATTCAGCCTCAAGTTTCTTATTATATCGAGGACATTTTCACGTGCGCGACGAAGAGTTCCGCACTGTCTCCCTATTATATAGCTATATATGCTCGCGAAGAAGTGCGGCGGTACAGCTCGCGAACGTTAAATTTCAGGAAATAATTTATCACCGTACCATGGGCGAACAGAGCAGTCAGTACTTTTATTGCTCTTCTTGGCCAGTGCGAGAACAGGGAAGAGCCCCGAAGACCATCAGACATCGCACTGGCTTCTCTACATATATATATTTATGTGTGTGTGTGTGTGTATGTGTGGGTGGGTGGGTATATGTATGTCTATGTGCTCTTTGGAACGAACTCTGATGAATATTCATCGCGCGCAGACGCCGGCAATTTTCGCAGTAGACGAGATTAATGACAACTTAATTAGATATATGCCCGTGCGCCAGTTCTTGCATCACGCTGAATGAGTCTGGAAAGAAAAACTGTTTCTACCGTGTCTATAAGTTTTAGAAGATTTGTTCATATGTAAATTTACGTATTACAGATTTTTACATAAAGCCAAAAAACGGGCTTTACTGCATAGCTAATAACTTTGCACCTTTTTTTCTATAATAATGATAATCCGCTGCCAAGATATAACGTATTATATTTGTTAAAATAACGAAAAGTCCATCAGCTGAGCAATTTATATGGCATGTACGCGTTATTAACTAACAAAAATTGCACATACTCCAAGTCAATCATCAGCATAGAATTTTATTTCATTTTTCCCCACTCACTATATATCGACATCCTGTCAGCTCGTTTCCCTTTTTCACCCAGCCGTATTTGCACTGAGAGTAGTACGAGAGAGCAAGCGTCTGCACGGAATTGGTCGTATTTTATATGAAGTGCAGAGCCACGTGCTGCCGAGAGATCTGATTTCGCACGGCTCCAACGTAATATTGTTCATTCACAAATAATAGATGCTCGGTGTCCAGCATTAATCGATGCCGCACGCACGTGAGATAATATACGGAAGCACACGCGTCGAGAGCGAGATAGAGACACAAAGCGGGAAATCGAAAACGATGTATCGATGCTTATATATCGTATATACAGATCAATATATTCATACGACTTTGGCACGCAAACGTAGATAGCCGATGCAACACCCGGTGTAAATACGCCGGTCACTGAGCAATAATAGAGTCGATGAATTTTTGCTCTGTACCACTGGCTTTTTCGAATACGGCGTGATTGCGCGGCTTAATATTTCGTTTTATGGACCGCTCACTCGATGCTTTTGCATGTTCTCGCAATAATGGATATGCTGACTATTTGCTCGTTTAACGCTGCTGTGAGATGCGAAATTTAGTGGTAGCTATATGTTTGTATACTAAAGCTCACTTTTATCGAATCATTTCTATATAAATTAAAGAGATATGGTACGAATTAAAATTAATTAGAAATTTAAAAAAAAACTTTAATATACTTCTAGTGGGTATAGAAAGTCTCAAACACAGCACTGGCACACAAGCATAGCTCGGATTTGCGCTTCGTCCGGCAGTAGCGTTTTTCTGCCTCTCTCCCTCTCGCTCTTTTCGCTCAGTACTAGCCAAAAGTTCTTGGGTTTGCCTCTGCACTCGCGCTAAGTGCTCTAAGTGGTTTACCAGCCGGCCGCTTGCGGAAAAACATACGCGTGCTAGAGACGTTGCCAGGCTGAAACGTGCAGGGCTTCTTTATTATACGAGGTATAAGGACCGTTTTCGTCGCACATTTTGTTAACGTGTAATGAAAACTCTTTCTATTATTAGTACTTTAATTATGAGCTGAAACTATATTTTATTAGCGTCATTATTATCCTGCATAATGTATTTTGTATTAGCATAAGTCAATTCCCCAATTATCGAGAGCATGCGTATTCTATATATTCACGATTATGAAATATATACGATGCTTAAAATTTAGTTTTATCGCTTCTCGCGTTCGAGATCAGCGCGCACTCTCGGTCATTTCACGACAACGAACGGACACAAACTTTCCATCTTCTCGATATATTTATAGCTTCTCTTCCGCCATTTCACATTAACTACTGGCGGTGATATCATTTGAGACGATAAATCACACAATCCGCTCGGGGAATTTATTCCGTTCCGTTCTTGGCGCTGCCTTTTTTTTCTGTCACTGGGCGGTACTAAATGGTGGAAACGACAGGCGCATGTATGCGACGTTGTGCAAGACCATAATTTATAATAAATCTACATTCTTTTAAAACTATCAAAAATTTGTCAAATCTTTCATATAGCACTATGTTTTTCCAAAGTCTCATAAGGCTTATGAAGTTGCAACTGCTTAGGTTGAAGATTATCCTTCAGTCGTATGATACATATTTATATACAGATCTCGAATGGCACTCTTCAACATGTCTTTTACAACTCCAAAATTTACTATTACAAAGCATCCTTAGGAAAAAAGCAATATCATCTATACTATAAAAAGAGCTTTCTGCAAGCGATTAGAGGAAAATTTTAAAAAGTACTTTATTATATTTCATGCACTTGTCGAAGTAAAAATCCCACATAGAAGGAGAAAGCAAGGAAGAGCGGTAAAAGTTATAACAAGTACTACTTGACTTTTTAAAATTCCAGATAGACGTTCGCGAAGAATAAAGAAGAGAAGCGAAGAATCATGAAAAATAGCTTTGTTCTCAGAATTTGAAAAGGAAAATGTACTTGAGTGTAATCCTAAGTGGAAAATAAATAAGTGTATTTTACAGCCACAGAGCTTCTGTTTGAAAAAAAACAAATCAAACCTGCTGAAAGCTTCTTTTCGGCAGATTAAGGGCTTGAAACTGTTATAATGTGAACGTTTTCTCTATGTACACAGAGTAAATGTAAAAATAAAGAATAATAAGCCTCAGTCCTATTACAAAATGAAAATCCTATTACAATTCTGATCTAACGCTATTTGTCACAAAAACTGACGATTGACAGGCCGAATAAAAGTCGAATCGTCGTCAAAATCAAAAAGTATATTCATATAAAAAGCTCTCGCAACGTGATGTAGGTTAATCATACATTTTTATTTATGATTAACCTTTGCTTTCACTGCTGATGCTGCTCGGTTTACTCCACAGTGGTAATTCGTTTCGAACGACGTGTTGAGTGACGCAGTCATTCGAGCAAGGGGAATTTGCAGCGCATATTAAACGTCGGTGGTTCAATAACGGCCTTTAATTCACATTCGCCTCTCGCGCACATCTAGCATCAAAATGTAATCAGCTGCATGGGAAAACGCGGCCTCTGGCGGAAGATAAATTTCGCGCGCAAAATGCGAACGAGAAAGGCAGAGAGAGATAGAGAGAGAACATTTACGGCAGTATAATAATGTGAAAAATCTATATATGCAAAAACTAACGATTTATCCTTATGTTTAACTGGAAATTGATGATAGGTATATTTGTTTACCTCTATTATTGTTTGCGATGGCAACCCTGAGAAATTGACAGCTCGCTCGTAATACCCTAGCAACAAGAGGGCCAATCGCAAAGGGAGAGTCAATGTATCCCATGGCAAACAATAAAATGTCAAAGAAGAAAGAGAGTGAAAGCAGATAAGCAAAGAGAGCTTGCGAGAGCTTTTAACCGTCGTAAAGTGCTCGAGTAAAGAGGTGCACGCTGTGAGGACGTGAGCTGCTGGTTACAAGATCCGACGAAGAGGAGAAAGTTCAAGCAAGAGAAGAACAGCAGGTGACCTGAGAACATTCAAGGATGAGCTTTGATACAGAGAGAAGTGGTCGAAAAAATGGCCCGTCTCTGCCAGCTGCTGAATATTCACTATACAAAGGGAGAACTGGTATTCAAAGGGCGCGATCGATTACGACAGCTTAAGTCTTTTGTCGTACACGACGTCAAAATTGACTGGCCAGGAGTAAGTAAAAAGACAAAAGTTCCTATTTCTTAATAATAATTGTGTAAGTATACGAGAAATTTCTTGTTGTTAAGTTTACGAAACAAGGAATAGTGTAAATAATTCACTCGATTCATCCATCTGATAGATACTCGACAATTGGCATAACAATCAAATAGTAATAGCACTTCAACACTTAACTTAAAATCAACATTAAAAAGATTTGAGAAATTAATTTCTTAAAAAATAATACGCTACATCTCCTTCTCATCATTGTGATTCGACTTTACATTCACAATTGCTACAGGCAAGCTGGAGTTCTCGCTGAATCCGATAAATTGAGAGAGAATGACCGAGCAGAGCTCTTCCAAATGAGAAATCGATCGACTACGAAGGAGCAACGGCACTGACGATGTCAGGCCAGAACTTCCCCAGCTCCAAAGTTTATTCAGGTCGTCATCAGGCTGGGACGTTCCTTGCTAAAGCCATCACCGAGTGCATATACGTGGAGACGGTCGCCCAGTGTATTTACGCGTGGCCATAGCACATCAAAAGGAGTCGGCAGGTGAGCAGCAGCAACGGCAAAAGAGAGAGAGAGATAGAGAAATTCACGCTCGGGGACTGTATAGTTCGCAGGGCACACAGCATTGTCCGCGCAGTGCTTGGGTCAACACGTCGACAGGGAACGTCCATTACTTCATCAAACTTCCAGAGCCTCCTCCACGAGTGTATACCGCGTATATACACACATGTGGACTTGACTGGTCACCGCCAATCTGTGCAGCTTCCACTACTGGGATGTAGTTATATACCAACGACACTTGTACGTGTAAACAGGTTGACCCTTTGACCGTCCGCAAATGTGATAGTATCTCTCTCTGACAATCTCTCGTTTGTACCTACACAGGTACGCATGTGTGAGACGCTTTGCCACTAATGCTGTTGCTAGCGCTTTTGTTGACAAGCTATAGCCCTTATACCCATTTCTCTTTATTCAACTGATTGCGGTGTTCGTGGCTCTGATATTCGTTTCGTCGCGTAGCTTCGTAACCGATGTCGATCGCTTTCATCCATTTTATTATTTATTAAAAAATAATGTTATATCCCGCGCGTTCGAATAATCAAACCGCAACTTTATCATTCCAGCTATATAAATGTTTGAAAGCGCGCGCGCGCTCTTTGACGAAAAATACCAATGAATAAACAAGCGAATTCAATACAAAATTGCGTATAATTTCAATAATAAATACTACGACGTACCGTGTTTCGTTCCACATATATGCGCTGTATTTTAATGTCTGAAAAAAATACAAGAATATTTGATTACGCAATGAAAATCTCGCGCGTACATTTGCTAAATGACAGCATGACGAAAAATTTTAATTACCCGATACACGAATAATCAGGAAAATGTTTGCAGGAGCCAGGGTGCAAAACCAAATTTTCCCATGCGCTATGGCTGCAGTGTGATTTAATCGCATTGTGTTTTAATGGACACGAGAGCCCAGGGATTAATAATACGAATTCTCAGAGGGTTGCAGCGCCGATTTAATGGATACGGAGCCACAATGCCACCGCGCTATCGATAATTCTACAGTTCTGTGGCTTTAGCTTCTCTCAATTGCACCTACGTCACGTGCTTTACCCTCCAATAGCTCACACACCCTTTATGCTTTTTCTTCTCCTACAGAAATCATCTCAATATTATAGAAGAGGTATTTCCAGAAGACAACTGTTAAATTTCACGATGATTGATATAGAATATAAAAGTTTAAATAATCAAATATTGATTAAGTATATTGATCTTTATAATATCATTATTCAAAAAAATTAGAAAATGTTTTAGCTGATTTTATACATGAAATTTTGTTGTTTGACGCAAAAATAAAAACTAAACTAATAAACTCGCTTTACGCAAAAACGACGTACTTATGGTTCCCAACCGTTAGTAAAGCTACTATATATGCATATATATCTTGAGCAAATCAAAGCAATTCAGTGTACACACAATTCGATAAAAAGAAATTGCATCCGCCGCAACCTCATATATCATAGAAAATACACGAGTTCCGTCGTATAACGACGATGGAACTTGTTGAAACCGTTGGCATAGCTGCTGGCTGAAAGCACTATGTAGTGCGCAGGTATTAATGTGAAAAAAATAAGCTCAACATAAATAGGCAGACGGCGAGTAAAAAAATTTGGTCTTCCAAGCTAAATAGAAAACACGAGATATCACGCAGTTGAGGAAGCTTTTTGCAGCACACACCGCACAGATGCGTAAACTCGGTGCATTCAGAGAGGTGCACTGGGGCAGCAGATTAGATGGAGAACGCACAGAAAAAAAGACGAAGAAACAAGCTAGATGAGCTTCCGTATTTTTCGAATTATGCAGGACGAGAGAGAGAAAGCGAGAAAGAGGGAGATATAACGCAACACACTGTACAACATAGAAAATTATGATGAACGAGCTTTTGCTCCTCTTGCGTTGCGCGTATATACATATACGGGCTGGTGTATATGTGTACACAAAATTTCAGCTAACGTCTGTCGTCCGCAGACACCCTGGACCGCGGCATGGCGAAAAGTAAAAACGAAAAAAAAAACATATATAACGGTAAAAACAGAAATTCGCTTGAGTGTATGTAGGTACGCTAAAAGGGGCGAAATCTCCAGGGAAATCCTGGACGTGGTCGCAGAGCTGGGAGGAGGTGGCTTCGTTGCTTCGTTGTTGAAAAAAAAAAAATTCTCGTTATTTGAACTTTCAGCAACGACGCGTATATCTATGGACGTCTGTTTTTTCTATGCGAGCCTCGCGTTTCTCAATAACTGGTTTCAAAGTTTATTACTGATTCAGACTGTTATATGAGAACGTATTTCCATCAAACTATTTCTAACAGTGCAAGCAATTTTTCTAAATTAGAGAACTGTTGATTTTTTTGCTTATATTTGACAAGCTGAGTCAAAGTAGATATAAATAATTTTACCCGATATATCGATTTGCATATTCTCAATGCTATAGAGCGTAACATCACATTTATCCGGAATACGTTGAAATGCGTATAGGCACTAGAGCTAGAAACCAATCTACCATATAGGTATAGACCACTGTATCTTTCTCATGGCGCAATGTATTTTCATATTAATCACGTTCAATTTCTCCTTTATTTCCATCTCTGACAGTAAAATCTCGTACAAACTTTATTCTGTTTTATTCTCAGAGATTCAAAAGCTTGCAAGAATATTTTTATCGATTAAAATATGGCACTCATAATGTTATGTTCATATTAGTACTGATAATAATCATGTATAATAATGTATTATGTTTATCATCGATAATAAAATTATACTACACAAATGTTTAAAATGAATGGCACTTGATTTCGAATTAACGGTATTTTTAATCATTTGGATTTTTTCTCGAACAATTGATTGAATCATATTTTTTATATTGTAATCTCTAGGATAGCTCATCTAAACCCATGACGCTCGGATACATCCCCCTAGTCCTATAACTTCTTTCTTTCTTTTTTTCGGATTATGGATTTAGTGATCCGGTGGGGAAAATAAAACAGTCTTTCTCTGTTCTCCCGTGCGTACTATGAATTTTATTGTATTTTTTTTCTCGATCGTTACAAACAGTAAACAGCAAATACTGACATTAAAGTGTTTTTCCGCCTCCACGCAATATTTTTATTCATTCCTCATCTCACTCGATTTCCTGTTTACAATAGGCATCGACGCGACGACACGCATTTACACTTTCGACAGCTTCTTGCTCTATTATCGCTTCTTATGTTATTATTATTCGTCTCCCTCCACATCGAGAGTAAACATACACTCGTCTTAAATTACGACTTTAATGTGTTTATTAGTATCAATAATTGTCGCTTATAGAACATCGTTTACGGTAAATTTCGTGGATATACAAGTATGTGAGCATGTCTCGACTATGACGCTATGAGAATGGATTGGGGTAATGGAATGACTGTTATAATGGTATGATATTGAAATAAGGAAAAAACTTAATAATATAGTACAGGACGTGTCTTTTTACAAAAAAAGCCAAACGTTTTGCATAACTTGATTCCTCTCATGTACACTTGGGTCTCTCAATCGCTTACTTCAATCAAATGAGCAACATAAGTGAGAGGATAAATGTGATACTAAACGCTAGGCTTATTGTAAGATAAATTTTGTTTATTTATTTATTGATTTTTATAATGAAGAAAAATTTTTTAGCAAAGGGTACCATTGTGAAAATCTCAATGATTGTTAGCAGTAGTGTAAAATGGATTGTCTGTTAAATCATGTATTATTTTTTCATTGTGACTTATTTGTGCATCGATTTGTTAAGCTATGTTCAATTTATTATTTTTTTATACTGCGATACAAGTACTTTTTGAAATTTAGTTTTATTTAAAGAATTTCTTCTTGATTTTTGCACGAAGACGATACATAATTTGATCATTAAGATGAATAAAGTTATATTAAACTTGTGTCATTATATATTATGAAATATATATAATGATTTTTAAAAAAGGATAATGTTATCTCTTCTACTATTTTACTGAAAAGAGTAAAAATGAATTGTCTTTTTGCCGATGAAATGGTATAATGTATAATAAATCAATCAATAAACAGATAGTATATTTCTTACTTTTTTCCATACAACAGCGTTTCAAAGTGTTTTCGATTGATAAAAAATATTTTATGACGTCTTGAAACAATTAAAGTATTTAAAAGGTATGGTATTTGCTAGAAAAATTTTTCTTTGTATCATTTTCACTCAAACACGTGAAATTTGCTTGAAAACATTCGATGTCACCTCTTTCCGCGTTTGCGCTTGGCGAATCCAATTTATTTTCTGTTTTCTAAAATCTAAAATTTGACGCTTAAAGCTATTAGTAAGGATATACGTCCTTTTTCTTGTGTTCCTCCGTAATCATTCTTTTCCATTCGTTTTTTTTTTAACTTTATACAAATATCGTTTTGGTTACCGTAACCATATAAACGATTCTTTGACCTTTACTACAATGTCATCAGACGCGCAAGCGCGACCAGTAAAAAAGTTCATCAAATAATAACTTTGTAGGTTAGTTTTTTTGAACACACATATTGATTTCGTGCGATTGTAAAATAACCAATTAGGTAGGATTTAAAGCTGCTTCACAACATCCGGTCATCATTTCTTGTTACCCTTAAATGGATATTTCTAATAAATGGAGTAAACCCGTATTATACAATACTTAAACTATTGACATTATCTTTTATAATATTATCATAACCTTTGGAAATCATTCAATTGGTAATAAACTAGAAATTATAAATTAATAGAGGATAATTTAATTGTTAGGATAATCAAAATGTTATTCCTTAAAAATAACGAAAGAAATATATGATCGCACATATCAAGATTTAATAACTTGCGATTTTCAAATCGTCTATATTAATATATATTCAGTTCAAAAAATTGATAAACAAATGGATTTACGGTGCGTTTACAGGGATTTCAATATATTAAATTTGAGTCACATTAATCATCCACACTTCCAGAGCAACCTTACTAGATCTTCATTATAATTTGCATCGCGGTACCGTTTCTTAACTAGAGAAAATAGAAGGATAATTATTAATACAAGATTTTGTATCTTCAATACCGGACCTGCGTTTAAATAACTGCGTTAATCTCTGCCGGATTTTGCAGTATGTTGCATATTATTCTTTTTTTTTGGCTTTTAATAAATCAATAAATAAATATGCTGGCTCTTGTGTATTATAAGAAAAAATTATAGGAAAATATAGTCATATTTATGGAAACGCTAAGCTTGCCGTTCTATTGTATTATTAGATGAATTTCAATTAAATGAAAACATCAGTTATTAATTCCTTATTATTATATTATGATTGTGATATCATCCATTTATGAAATTGCCCATTTAAATTATAATGATTTTGTTTCTTTATAATAACGCATATAACTGAATATCTCTTTGATACACTTTTATCGAATACATGTGATTGTATCAATTATAATTTATTAGAACCTGACATAACGCTCTCTTTTTCTTTGAAATGTTGGTCGGGAATGTCGAAAAACATAAAAATAAAATTGAAACGCGTATATAGAAAAAATTGTGATATGTTTTCTCTCTAAAAACAATTTAAAATTTGGAAATGTGGATGACAAACCTTAATGTACTCATAGAAATCACAAACAAAAATAAAAATCATGACAGCAGGACTGGCATTTTTTTTGCTTCTCTTGTACGTATACTTTCGACAAAATTACTTCGCGCAATCTTTTTCCTACCTATGAAAATGACTGCGTTCTGCGAACAGAGTTTCCACGGAAACTCGGTAGCAACACCGGGCTGTAACTCACGCTCACTATGTATGTATATATTTGTATATCTATACGTGTAAAAATGAAAGGAAAAAGAGAGCAACACACGTTTTCCTACATGCCTATTTCTTTCACAGCTCTCTTTCTCGCGTTATGTAGTATATTTACAAGATTTCGTGAGCAAACCTTCTTTTTCATTCTCATCCTCTCTCCCTCTCTTCTTGTTATTTTAACTTTATATACGACGTTGTATTTACAAGAGTATTTATATTCTTATCGATTATTTGTTAAGATTTAAAGTTTATGTCGATTTGCTTGTGTTTACAAAAGAATTTGATCGATTGTTGAGCTGCTAATATACGGTTGCTGTTCCAAGTCTATGTCGTATCACGAAGTGCCTTACGCTTTTCACTCTTATTATTGAAGTTGATGTAAACTTTATTTCTATATATATTCCATCATACCGAAGTATATAATTTAAATTCGAAGAAAATTTTCTAGTTTTACATTTTTGTCTCGTTCAAAAGTGAAAAATTAATTTTCCATCACTTATCTCATAAGAATTGATCTTTTTTCGGACCTTGATTGATATTATGGAAAAACGTAAAACGAAATTTGATATATCAGTATGTTCTAAGCTCGAAACAAAAACAATAATAGCATCGGTATGACAGAATTTAATATCCCATATCATAATCTCACAACACTGCTAATATGGTAGGACGATTCTTCGCTCTCGAAATTTCTAAAAATATTCTTAAGAAACCTAAAATTCCTTTACGCCGCTCTACGTATTATTTACTTTAGTTCTTTTTCGAATATTTCTTTACTAGAAAAAGTACATAAACCTGAACAGAAACGAGTACGTCGAATTGTTCTTCGAGTGAAATCAAGATTCTTTATCATCCCCACCTCTTTTTTATTACTTGCATACTTATCGAATCACACATTCACACACATATGTGACTTTGTACGACGCGACGAATTAGAAACGCAGTTGTTGATATTCTTCTCGCGTAGTCCGTCTTGAGAATGATTCAGTTGGCTAAGATCAATTGTGGCTCATCGAGGCCTCGTGGTCACCTGAGGACCGAGGTGAGAGTCAAAAGCGCCGTCAAAAGAAAGGTCGATCTTAGGCCTCTGCTTGCCCCGTGCTGCATCGCTGCTGGATTCTCACCTGCGATCAGAAATAGAAAACGTGTTAAAATTGAACTGAAAGACATAATATATGACGGTCTTGTCTAAAAAGGAAGCTTGATAATTTTTGTTGTAATTCAATTAAATCGTAGGTTAAACATTATTATTAAATATCTGCAATTTTTATTTTGATCCCTTTCCTGCAAAATCAAATTTTCACATTTATTATAAAAAAAAGATTGTATACCATAGCGCAATCACGTTCGCGGCTTCTCGCGCGACACGTTAGCCTCGTAAGTCTCTCATATGGTCCTGCACAGCTTCGTTTTTCCTCCCTCTCCTCGGTAGTATAGCACTGCGGAGCGGGACTACGTATAGTCCCTTTCTCGCCATGACTATAGGTATCGATTTCACGTGTGCGAAGCTCGTCGCTGCAGTGCGCAGCGCTAAGTACTTCTCCAGTGTGTCTCGAACGTTATAGCGCGAAGAAGTGCGAGGAGGGACTAGCGGTCACTGTGAGAGGCTTAACTTAAACGGTAACGTTCATTGTCGTCGTCGACGACGACGACAGATTCAGGGACCGGGTTGTATATATATATATATATAGAGAGAGGGGAGATAGAGATATAGTGCACGAAGTAGGAAGTGCTGAGACTTCCGCTTGCAAAGTCCACTTTATATTACTTATTAAGTACGAGGTGGCCCTGAGGTGCAGCCGAGAGGTCATTTTGCAGGCCATTGAAAGATAAAGGACTTATGGGAGTTTACGGAAGCTGAGTGAGGAAGAGGTTTCAATGATTTTTGCGGAAACTCGAAAATATCATTTATTCACGAGAAACTCATTATGATTTTGATAAAACAAGCGGTTCAAATTGCAAACGAAATTCCGAATATCTTTTTTTTTTGCCTGTACCGTAGCATTTGTAAACAAATATTTGTAATGCAATACGTATTTGCTTTGAGAGCCATTATAATAACAAAAAGATATTGTGAAAACATGAAATTCTACATCGCTTGCAGTATCAAATTGTCATGTAAATAAAAGTAATGAAATTTCCGAGCAGATCTCACATGCTTGCGCGCGTCTGCTTTTCTAACCCCGAAAGTTCGCCTCTAAATTCTCGCGAGAAACTCGATCGAGCGAGGGAAAATAAAGGAGAAAGAAGGAGCGCGACGCGTCTTGAGAGAATTTTGCACGAGCCGGATCGAGGAAAGAGGGAGCAAATTTTCCAGTAGTCTCGCGGCGGCAAAGTCATCAGACCTTAATACAGGTGTAATCCGTTTTACAGGCTGCCGAACGAATAAGTTCGTTCAAACTTTCCCGCGCACGGAGACTACACGCGCTTCCAAGTTTCGCGTTCACTCGCGAGAAAGAGAGAGAAGGAAACCTGCTTTTCTTTCGATTTCCGTATTTTCACATCACACAGCCGTTTACTTCGATTCCGCTCATTCCATTTGTGTCGTTCTGTTGTCGCTTTTTTTTTGTCTCTCTACTTTAGTTTTTACACGTTTGCATACAATTCCTGGTGTCATGTTATTTTTGGTAATTGCACGTTCGGCCAATACTAAACTTAATGAAACAATTATTCTCTGCAGCATTTTTGCGCTATCCTAGACGGTCCCAAATAATACCAAGCTATACTTATTGCTTTCCGACAACATTTTTTATATAGCGCTCGTACAGCAGCGTCACAGCTTGGTCCGAAATGACCATCGTAGGTGTTGCGGGAGGGTAAAGTTTTCCACGTGATTCCCGACGATTTTCAGGGCTTTATCACTTCGACCGGATGTTCGCAGCCGTCGCATCGAAAGAGCCAGAACGATCGAAGAAGGCTGGATGACCTCTTATCAAAGAAAACATATGATCTCCAGCTTAGACGCGGTTTTCGATCCTGGTGTGTCTTGCGGTACTTGTTTGGTTGCTTAGATTTCGGTTTATATGAGATTTTGAAGTTTATTAAAAGTAGCTGTTGCAATTTATAATTATACCTATATAAAATAATCATACCATTATACCTTGAGTTTACATTAACTAAAGATCAAGATCTAGTGATAAAGAAATAACATGAACATTTGGAATAATAATAATAATAATAATAACGAATTCTGTTACTCATTAAAAGATGTTATAATTGTTTCTAAATAATCCACTAATCAATAAAAGAAGACCGGCTAATCTAAAACTCCGTGAAATCCCCAATAGGATTAATAAGCTATCTTTGATATTTCGCTAAGCCCTCAATTAAGAGTTTCTTCACTGCAGCTTACAGCACTTTTAATTCGATTTCTCGGCTCCGCAGAAGGATTGCCGGCGTCATCCTGATTAAAATTGCCTTGACCATTTATGCTCATACGTGTAAGCACGTGTGTAGATATATACGGATACTCGTAATCTTAGCACGCTCCGGAAAATCCCGTGATCTCGGAAGGATGAAACATTCTCTTATAGAATTTTTATGATGGGACACGCGATAATTACGGCTTGTTCACTCAAGAGGCGGGGCAAAAGATGATGTCGTAAATCAACCGAGGGATGTGTAGCGCCAGCACGTAAAACGCGCGTGATGTCGTGCAAGGTGTTTGAGGAGATGAGTACAAGGAGACAAATTAGAGGGATGAAGAGCAGAAAGCTGTGTGCGGAGAGGAGAGTGAGAGAGACAGAAAGCCAAGGAATCTAGCTGGGTTGAGAAGAGAGGTACAGAGCCAGGGATTGGGATTTAGCTAAGATGGCTAATTGGGAAACGTGTCTCTATTCTGCTGCCTATTCCGCTGGTGTGCATGTTTCTAGTGTAGCTTTAATTTGAAGCTTTTCTCTTGATATTTTAGACATTTCGATTTCGGGCAGTTTAAATTTCAGAAAAAATGTTTATTTACCTCGTATAATCAACTTCAACTATAACAATATTGTAATAGCTCTTGAATATTTACTACACTTCAAAGTGCTTGTGCACTAAAGTTTCAATTATCTTATGTATATACCAAAGAGCACTTAATGCTTCAAGTAGTCTTAGATGATAATAAATATTTATGCTAAGACGCAGTGGAGTAGTTAATGTTTAAGCCTTGCGGTAAGAGGCTAAATGGAAGGTGAATGAGAAAGCGCGTGTCTGGGTTAATGGTCCGTGAAATGATTATTGGCTGAAATTAATCTTAATTACGCGCAATTTTCGACGCCTCGCTACCTTCGGCCCATTTTCAGCGCTTGCCCTGCCATTTTCTGAAGCTCTACACCTGATGAGAGTCTGCATATGTTAATTCTTATGCGCGCATTAATCATCTGGTACAGTACTTCGTAATTATAATAAATCATACATTTATTATACGAATTTCCGTAACATTTTCTGAATATCAAGTTTGAAATAAATTCGTACAACATTAACACGCCTTCTCAATTTACACTGAATTCCAGATAAAGGTAAAATATTAAATAAATAAATAAAAAATTTCAATGACTCTTACACTAACAATTCTTAAAAATACGAGTCAATTTATTGAAAACTCAAGTTTCTATACTATATAACTCACGTCCTTTAACAATTCTATTTCGAATCGCAGAAAATTAATCGAACGATCGGAACAAAGAGGGGAAGCAGAGGGGGCTAAAGCCCTACAAAGCAGACAGAGCCCAGCAGTACCAGAGAAGGAAGACGAGTGCACAAGGTAAGCCCGGACGATTCAATTAAGAATTGAATCGATCGGCACTCGCGTTCAGAAAAATTTACGGCTCTGTTTACGCATTCGTAAATCGGCCTTTCAACGCCGATTGTCTGCAGCAGGCTTTGTGAATCGTCCTGCGACTGCTATACGGGCAGCCCGCCTGCTTTAATTACGCCCCTCCCACTCCCGACCCCCCTGCCCCTACAGCGACGCTGTAGTACCACTCTCCCACGCGCTACTTTGCATATTTGCGCGCGAGAAAGAAAACGTCCGAGTGGGAAAACAGCAGGAAATTTAGGGGATAGGCGTGAAGGAGGGGTTCCTCTGTTTCTCTCTCTCTCTCTCTCTCTCTCTCTTTCAGCCTCTTGTTCTGTCTACCCCTTTCTCTTCGGGAGTTAATTGAACGAAAGGGATGGTTAAGCTAAAGAGGATGCTTGAGAGGATTTTACTGCAGCGTAGTGTAGTGCGAGATCTAGTTTGACGGCTGCTTTTTGTTTGCCTGTTTGCTTAGAATAATTAAATTGAAAATAAATAGTTTAAACAAACAACGAGCATTTCAGCCTGAAATTAACAATTTCGAGTGAATTGTATACGGTAACTTGTAACTAAAATTACAGTGCACGAAAAATACTTGTTTAGCGCATTCGAATGAATTTTAATTAATAAAATACAATTAGTTGTAATAAGAACGTGCACATATAAATTATCAAATCGTGTGTGTGTGTGTGTGTATGTGTGTGTTATTAAATTTAAAGCACTCATTCTAGTAAATCGAAATACGATACAGATGCAGTGTAACTATGAACAACAATAACATAAGCGTAACAATTTGTAATCCAAAACATACTTTAATATACCCAAGATACCATAATGTTATATCACTCTTTGAAGTAAGTAATAAGTACTGCAAAGCTGTTAAAAAAAAACTCATATCAAAACTACAACAATGACACGCTGAAATATGATTTTGGTAGCACGAAATAAAAGAGATACTAATAAGCATAAACCTACTCAAGACAATTATCATTTCACAGACGCATTATAAATTTTTATCACACAAATGTGCTGCTGCATTTATGCTTCTGCGTTCACATCGAGCGCGCGCGTTGTATATACAATACCTTTGCATTAATGGAATGTGTGCGCGAATTCGCCGCAATTATCTGCATTTAAACGTCCACTACTGCAAAGTGTCTGCAAGCTCGCGCAAAAGGTAAAAAAGGCTGACTTCCCAGGGGAGAGGAAAGGGGGTGGAGGCGCAAAGGGGGGTTTAAAAAGCGATTACCGCTTTTGCTTCACCTTCTTCCAGCCACGACTACTCCCGCCTTTTTTGCCGACCACTGCAGCGCGTGTGTATTCAGTAATGTAACGTCAAGTGGTAGAGCACGAGTCGAGAGAGAGGGAGAGAGAGAAAGCAGAGAAGCTAGAGGCAACGTTGCGAGAGCGATTCCTCTGTCGCTTTTTTCGACCAGTAACAGTTATAGCCGCCGCTGGCGGCTGATCTTGATTCCGGAAGCTAGAGTGGGAGCTTTTTTGCAGTCCTACTCTTGGTACGATTTACATTCGATTTCGCGGACATTCGATTTTTTGCTGCTACCCCCATCCCCGAATCTCCTGTTCGTTCTGAAGAGTTAATTATCCTACGTCCGCTTTCACTGTTTCTTTTAGAAGAACAATTTTTTGTCTAGAACAGTTAACCGCACGTAAATTACTATAAGTAATAAGTCTTTTAAGTCAGGAATATACTGTTATATTCTACTGTATATTAACCCTTGCAAAACTTCGTCTATCGGCTTACCCCAGTTTACTCAAAGTCACGAGACTGCAGCATCGTCTTTTCCAACTGGCGCTCGATAGTGAGAAAAACGATCGTTTTCCTGCGCTATATTATGAAAATTCAAAGGCGCATTCGCTGAATTCCAGGTCAGTGTGTATTTTACGAAAGCCACCGAGGCGAGAAAACGCCTGGTTTTTTCTCTCATCATTTTCCGTCTTTGAACGGGCAGCAACACTTGGTCGGGCAGCATTGCTGCTGCTGGGGCGTTTCCTCTGGTGTCGCGCGTAACTCGACTCTCTCTCTCTCTCTCCCTGTGTTTGTACGTGTGAATGTGTGTGTGCAGGGCTCAGATAACCGCACGGCTGCGACGTCGTTTGGCCTCGGATAAGCGGCAGTAAGCGTTGCGCGCACTACGCTAGTAGGTAAGGGAAAATGGACGAATATTAACTAGGGTTAACTTGGCTTGAATGAGCTGCTAATGAAGCGATGTTGGCGTGATTATTTTGTGCGCCAAGAAATTTCGCCTTCAAATCTTAATCGTATTTGAACATTGATTTCATAATACTATGCGTCTTTAGTAGTGTTAGATTTATATGGGCGATTGTCCGGAACCTTTAACATTGGCCTTCCTGATGGCGTTTTTTTTTAAAGATAAGATTATTAATCTGGCTGTTTACAGCTAACATATATTTAAGAACTTTTAATTTAATGTAGAATATCAGAGGTTTAATTACAATAAATATGAAAAAATTTCAAGTCATGTAACATGAGAATATGATAAAATTATCAAATCAATCGCATCTTTTTTAACATAATTATCGAGTCATAAAAAGCGTCCCTCATTTTTATATGAATCATGAATCGTGAGTTATCACAAAAAATTCACGAATAGAATTCAATATTATTCGTTTTTTTTTTTTTTTTTTTTCAACTTTAATGTATTAAGTCTGAATGAGTTATAGCTGAGTGGTCCAAGCAGGCCGAACAAAAGTCAGTTTTGACATAAGTAACTATCGACTATATAATGAACTGGGTGCACAGATAGCGATGAAGGAAATAGGAGAGCACCTATGCGCCATCTATCTTCGTTGGCTAGAGACACGGAGAGTTTAAGGGGTGAGGAAAGAGTAAGATATAAAATTTGTAATTTTTTTATTTTATATTCTGTCCATTGAGTTAAATAGCATGTTTTGTATTGATAATATGCATATCAACAAGTCGTAACCGTTAAAACTTGTATTGTCTGTGATTGTCTGCTCTAATTAATCTATTTCTACTGAAGATACATATATATATTTGTGATTTCTAACTTTATGTTTGTATCGTTTTTTTATATCTTTCTCTAAAGTACAGTGCATCATCAAAATAATTTCTGAGAAAACATAACGACATAAAAGGCATATAGATAACAAGAAAGCAGTGAAATTACACAACTTGAATACACGAAGCGAGAGTATACGCGTGTGCAGTCACGTGCATGTGAAAGAGAGACCTCTGGCGATTTTAACCGGCACATCGCCTCCAACTCTGCGGGCCGCTGCAGAGTCAACCTAGTCTAGAGAAGAGAAGAGTGAGGATACAGGAGAGAGAGTGAGAGAGAGAGAGGGAGAGAAGAGACACAGACAGACAGAAAGCTATCTGGCTCGATGCCAATGAGCTCGACGCGATTACAATTGTTTATTGCCGGGGCGATACCGGTCAACTTCTGCCGAACAATCCTACATTATCCCGGGAGTCCAGGCCTCCACCTCCTCTATATAACGCAGCCTTAACGCCGATGAACATCTTTCCGCGACACTGACTAGAGCTAGCGCGGCGAGCCTCCACTCTGTCGCTGTGACTGTGTGTGTACGTAGAGGAGAATGGAGCGTAGAAGAGAGAGAGAGAGAGAGAGAGAGAGAGAGAGAGAGCTAAGCACACCGCAGCAGTAACAACGCTGTAGTAGTAGTAGACTTGCTGGGAGCTCAAATGGATTTCGGCCACTTGCTTGCCAAGTGCTTCGGGATTCTACGAAAGCGTAGCTCTCTGCTCTGTCTCTCTCTATCTTTGTCTCCATCTCTGCTTCATTTTATGCTAAATCTCGCTCTCTCTCCCACACTTCATCTTTTTCAGTTGCTTTATTAATACAGATGTGTGTGTGTGTGTGTGTGTGTGTGTGTGTGTGTGTGTGTGTGTAAATGCACGCGCGCGCGTATGTGACGTACAAATTAGTTTAATAGGATACAGTTCATCTTTCTTTAATTTTACAATGATTTTATTAATCATATCTACTAATCTAATCTGAATCTAAAACCTAAAACCGCCTATCAGTTTTTTAACAGACTATAATAAAAATTAATGTTTACAATTATTAAATACATTGCTTTACAATGTATTTAATAATTCGCGGTTCTGAAATCATCAAACCAGACGACCAATCACATTTGCATATGACAACCAATCATTTCCTTTTTTAAGAGAGGAATTGCGTGTATCAGAAAATCCTAGATAAATATGCGAATACAATATGGTATTTTTGTAATTAATTGTTGCCTGAAAAATTTTCGTGGTATTATTTTATTATGTAAGTGCTGCGCGTAGTGTCCAGATCAAAATGATCTAGTTATACTGGTAATTCCACCCATGAGACCACACATAACGAACTCTATTAAACGGCATAATACTGCTGGAACATTAACCAGTCGAAATGAGAAACAGTTTCCAAAGTGTCAACGTATCATTATCAATATTCAGGAATTGTAAACTATTACGATCATCCGTTATGTGAAGATTTTAATATCGTTCATCAATAGAGTTTCCTTTTTCACATAATAATTGATAAATTAAAAATATTCACAAGTACAGTAAAGAGCCCTCTTACTTAATTAACGCTATAAATTAATTAGACGACAGTTCATAAGTGAACCCACAAAACAAATGACAAGTGGGTCAAAATTTGAACTCTCCTGATGTGCTGGACATCAATATTGCTTAAAATTCCAGCTAACTACTAGCATAGCGCTTCTTCTTATTAAGTTCTTCCCGCGAACGACGTGTACATGCAAAACAAGCCATCATGAGATACTCTCGTGGCCCGATGTCTTGCGTAGGCGAAATTCCTGAGCTACCCCTTGTATTATATAGCGCATATAGACACGACAGAAAGCTCGCGCACGTCTTGCGAACTCCGCTCACGGTTTCGCGACGAAGAGCAAGTGCGCATATTATACGTATAAGGACGTTCGCGGCACAGGTCGCCAAAGAAGAAGGCAGGCACGGTGCGGAGAGATAGGAAAAGTAAGAAAAGAGATAAAAAGAAGAAGATAGAAGGAGCTAGGAGGGCGCAGTTATTAATGTGCAAAGCGTGACAACCGCTGAAATAACCTGGATTTCTTTCCTGCGAGCGAGCCGCGCATATAACCGCAGAAAATCGTGGTATGGGGCGAGATCCTTTGCAATCCGCTAAATGGGCTGAAACTTTCATTTCTTTTAGAGAAATTGCAACTGTTTTTGGTCGATCTATTTTTGTTCAAATTCGTAATGGTTATTGTTTTCTACCACCTCATACCCTTTTTTTCACGGCAAACTAGCTGCTGCGATTCACTGGGTTGTGCAATCTTCCGTATTTTATCGCAAAAGTAGAATTCAACTCTTCTTACAATGAAAAGTTGGCGTCGTTTTTTTTTTCAGAAAAATGATTGAAATTTTCGTAAAACTTTTGCCATCAAGCTCCCTGTTATAACGCTCGGATTGCTGAACCATAATCGATTATCGTTGGTATAAAACTCAATTTAGTGCTCATCAAAACTTTTCCTGCACGCTTCAACGTTTTCTGAATCATTAACTATAGTCAATATTTTTAGACTTATTTGCTTTGCGTTCATATACTTTCCTTAAAGATTTCACGCTTAAATGGTTCGAAAGCCACATGACAAACGCGAAACATTGCTTTCGATGACGCGCGGTGAAAACTCTCCGAAAAGAATACAAACTAATCACTCGATCTCGGCAAGAAAGCGTAATTTTGACTAAGTGATTTTCGCGCTAAAACAATCAAGGCATTTGGCACAACGAAGAAACGATTCTCGTATTATTGCCACACCAAAGGCAGTCACAATTTAAGTATTCATTAAATCGTGGACGATTTCAAAGTGCAAGCGTAACGACTCTTCTCGCTCGTTTTCCTTCTTTCCCGCGCTAATAAACAAATTTACAGCCAGTAGCTCTTATCTGCACCTTATACGCTCGCTATCGACTGCAGCTAGCCGGGGACCCCTCATTGTCGGGCGATTCTTTTCGCCGACAGCCACTTGCCGCCATTCTCTTCTCTCCCGTAGAAAGTTTCGCCCATAAACGGCCGATAGCGATAACGGGCTACCTATACCGGCCGCCTCCGCAAGCGTTAACGAGCCGGATAAGAGGGCCCAGGGCACCTTGGAAGCCGCGAGAAACTCGGTCACAGGCAAGTTTCGTACTGCTGCTCTATATATGTCGGGGCCCAGAGCGACGCTTCGATTTTAATGCGTCCGGGGGCCAAGCAAGAGATACCATCCCCATCCCAGACAGAGACGTTTAATGCAGACGGGGCTGGAGTCGATCGTTGCAGCGGCGAATTAGCCGAACGACGAGACGCGACGCTTAACAATCGATGGAGCGTGCGAGAGGCTGACGCTATTATGTGTGTGCCACCCCCCCCCTTCTTACCCGCAGTTGCTGTCTGGACGCGATGTGTATAGCTTGGTTAGGTGACTTCAGGGAATCGCATACTTTTTTTTAAAGCCGAACGACGACGACCGTGAGCTTTAGTGCCCTAGAGTCATTGTTTTTCATGGCTAAGTGGGTGAACTTTGAAATTTACTCTGCGATAGAAGGATTCGTCTTCTTTTTTAGATATTAGTCGAGGATTTTTATGATATTCCAAATTTAACGATGGAAAAAATTTATAACGGATCAGCTGGTAGAAATATTAACGAGTTTTCAGCTAGGAATTTGTCAAAAATAAGCTATTATAATACCTATAGAAAATACGTAAGATTTGAGTTTGACACCGCCTAAAAATAAGGTTATTTTAAGCTAACGTTTCTAGCGAATTTTTAATAACTTAACTAATGCAACCCGGTAACACACTCTACCAGAGATGCGGTTTTAATTATAGTATATCAAAAGGCTATATTACCTTTCCGGCGTGCAGTTATAATTTCAGTTCAATTAAGCCAGTGTATAGAATAAATTAAACCCGTTATTATAAACAGCAATATTAACTTTAAAATAGCATTGCTCAATTGTAAAGAGACCCACTCAAGCTAATTGCAACGAGAAAATAGCTCGCGTTATCTCGCTCCCGGACCCATTTGCGAGTTTAATCAGTAGGCGTGTGTATCCAGGCGGTCAACAATCAACAAGCAAAGCTTATTAAATCCGGCATAATTACAACGAAACAAACGAAAATTATATTTGATTAACATTTCAACGAGAAGCCGCTGCCGCTATATGGTTGCGACGCTGCGCAATTCTTCTCACTCAAGCATGAGAACACATTTAATTAATAACCACGCCGCGTATCTCTCTTTGCGCTCTCTACGCACAGGCGAGAGCCAAGGGAGGGTGCAAAGATCTGGAAACAGTCGGAGGGGCTCGCTAAGAGTTTCAAGATGCAAGCCGTCCCTCTCTCTCTCTCTCTCTCTCTCAGCTTCCGCATCGCGCTAATTAATAACTCAGACGCGCACGCTCATGGAACCTGGCTAAATGTACGCCGTCCTGCGAACTTTCGCGGACGGCTGCTCGTTTCTGCGAGCTTTCGTACTGCTTTCTGTGCTTTTCTTTGGACTACTGCGCGACGCTCTCTACCTCTTGTTTGTTGAAGGTGATTGATATTCCGTTGTTACACGGGTTTGGGTTTTTTGTGCGCTAACGATTTGCGTAACGGAAGATTAAACGGGCACCCGGAAACGTCTTGGGTAATATATTAATTACTTAAGAGTGAATTGATAACTTCAAAACGAAAAAAAAAATAGCTCTCAAAAAAGAAATATAAAAAAATACAATAAGTAAAATAACTTTCAAAGTACAGGCTGTATAACAATAGCAACGCTTGTATAACTACTCGGCAATGCCAAGCAAAACTGGCAGTTACTTGTAAAGCAAATTTCTATTGCTTCCGGCGCTATGACCTTCTTTGTCAACAATAATTCTCTCGTTTCCTGGAAGTGCAGCACCCATTGTGAGCAGCTAGATGGCTGCCATACGCTTTTCGATCGAGGCAAGAGTTTTTAACGATCTTGAACAGTGTATCAAGAGCTCTCCACAACTTTCAACATTGCTGAGGAAATCGTATGTGTAATATATACATACATGCCAGGCTTGATTGGAAATCAATAAAAACTGGTACATTATGTACCGATCTTTAATAACATTGCTTCTATTTCTAGTCATAAAAATATCGTAGTCACGATGAGCGTTAATAATGATTGTTAAACAACGTTTTCAAAGTATTGTTAACAATTTAGGCACTATAGTTCTAGTGTTTGTGGAGGTGGAGGTAACGAAGAAAACAAGCGGGGTTTGGTGGTCAGATCGGTTTATCAGATCGGAACTGACGCGCTGTCAGAGCAGCGCTGGGCCTGTTGGAGTGCAGGGGAGTGGGATAAACGTAGCGCTGACATCTGACGGTGAGAGAGGAAACGTCCACGATTGGTAGTGGAGGGAGTTGTGGGCTATCAGCTCCAACATCTAGATATATGTATATTATGCTCCATTCCTGTTTATATTGACATCTTTGTCTGTACACGAGCAAAAAAAAAGTTAAATGGATTAAGATTATCTGGAAAAGAAAACTCTGTCATATATTCTCATACTGACTAGAATATCAAGAAATATATATCTTCTTTAATTATAGCTGGTTTTTAGAACTCTTATTGTTGCTACTACTAATGCAGTACATATTCCGTTAAAGATATGGCCTGTATAAAGGTGACGACGGTGAATCAAGACAGACATCTGTGTTGAGTGCGTGAAGGTTTCCCGCTCGAAACTTTATTCCCCACTGCTGTGTATGCGGCAAAAACTATACACAATCTACGATAAAAAAAAAGTAAAAGAAAGAGATGGCGACATGGCAAAGACTCTAGGTGCATATATACGAGAACGTGGGAAGGGTGAAGTAGGAAATGGGTCGCCTGAATATTGCGAAGGCGAACTTTTCTATGAATACGCCATGCAGTCGCGGCGACTACGCGCAGCCAGCATGTGAAACACTGCGGTAAGGATTCGCTAGAGGAGATGAAGCTGAAACAAAACAAAGAAAAGAGTCCACAGTTTGTTAAAAAAAAACAACAATAACGACTGGCGACCTACGCCAAAGTGGAATAAATTCAGAAAATTTACTGTTACGCGTTGTACGCATGCGTATAACAAGTATCATACATATATAGAAGATAATATACCGATGACAACATTTGAAATCTCGATAATATTAAATTTATCGAATAAATTCGTTGAATTGACAGGAATACTTTGTCTGCGAAATACTTTACGTTCAAGATGTCGCATTAAATTCTACATAGAAATCTCGACATAGCGACACTAGTCGACATATTATTATCGTATTCCAAAGAAGATCAAAAATGCGCCTCGTTCATTCTGTGAAAGAGAGACCTACTTTTCAAGAGCGAGTTTACCATCGTTGCAATATAATACGTATAAATATATGCTCGAGATGAACGATGATTCCGGAGTTCAAGTGTAGAGCCATTGATGGAGCATTTATATATATAAGCACCGATGTATTCGTTTTCCAAGATTCGCGCGGAGCAAGCAGAATAATTCGGACGTTTCTCGTGGAGAAAAATGTAGAAGTCGCGGTGAAGCGAATGAGAGTTCGGCCAGAGGACTTTTGTTCGTAATGTACAGTATTGGAAATATTCTGCTGCTTGCTTCCGGCTGGAGATATGCATTTCTAAGATCCGACGAATGCCAAAAGAAGTAACGACGAAAGTCCGCGAGTGAATTGTGTTTTGAGGAAATGGCTTGTCGAGATTGCTGAAATATCGAATGACCCTCGTTAATTTTAGAAAATTTTAAGTTATGACTGATTGGAACATAGGATTATGACTGGAGTGACTTTTTAACTCGATAAAGTTGTTTACAAAACAACAAAAATGTTCTTTGTGTTCTAAGAAAAAGTAGAGAAGTATTAAAAAGATTAAAATGGATTTATATCATTATATAAATCCATCGAACCGACTGAAAAAGTAAATCCATTGTAAAATCAACAATGTAAATTAAAAAATTCTTACAAAACTCTGGCGAATCTGCGTGCGTACTGCAAAAATCGACTGCAAAAATGACCTATCGTAAACTCAAACTTACAAATCCGCTTGCTCCCTAAATGCATAAATTTTAATCACCAAGCATTCCGCAAAGTTGTATGTGACCGCATTATACCACGCTTGTCCTCTGACGTCGTACTTACAAGCGATAAAAATAAAACCGACAAAGAAATGATCTTTGCCTTCGAGAGCTCTGCAGCGCGGAATCGAGTTCATATCTTCGTAGAGCATCGCGTCTCTGCAGCACGCGTCTGGTATCGTTCGCTCGGCAGTGCGGTGCATAAACGCCGACGGTCGTCGCGGACCTGTTCTTGGAAAAGCACACAACGGCTTTTCCTGCTTTTATAACGGCAGAGCTATAAAATATCGCCAAGCCGCAACGATTACCTCATCTACCCAACGAAAATGATACCATAAACATAGCTCGAATCAAGCTATATACATGTGTATACGGGGAGGGATACGAAAAAGAAATATAGTTGCGCTATCGTCTATTTTTATCGAGAGCACAATCCGTGTAGTTCGTTAGCTTGCTGAGTACCAGTGGTGGGTGGAGGAGGCGAAGCTGGCGTAAAATACACTCAAGTCGTTAGAGGCTGACGGCGGTCCGTTCTTTTTTCTTTTTAACCAGGCGCGGAGACTTTTGCGCCATCACGTAAGCGTAACGTTTATTATTTGCTTTAACTCGATATATTTCTTTTTTTTTCTTATAAAAAGATCATGGACGATGAAATTCACGTATTATATATTGGGTATTTCATTTGTGGGAAAAAAGTCACTTTTAATAACTCTAGTTTCCGAATACCAATTGAGATTCAAGCTCAAACATGTGTTCCCTCCAAACGAGTGGAATGAGCATTTAATATTCGAAATCCACAAGCAGCAGAGGCCTCAACAAAATTTATTTCACATTTCAGGAGCACTCGAAGCATAAATTATTTTAAAGCGAGAGACAAGTAGAAAGATAAGTGGAGCAAGTGGTATTACTAACCGTTTAAAACGTGGACGGATACAGTAGTGGCGGCAACGTCCGCCAGCGCGCAGCTGTAGTTGCCGCTATCCTTTTTGTTGGCGTTGGCGATGTAGAGGCGCGAGACCGCCCCCTCGGCGCCCATATCAGTTTTCACGCTGCAACAGAAAGCAAAGGGAAGGAGTGAGTCGAGCTTCAAATAACTGACACCCTTTCACAAAAGACTCACTTCCACATCATTGTGCTGCGTTATATACAAAATAGCAACGGTTTGGAAATATATAATATATGTAAGTTTGAAAAATGATACAATGAATTATATTCTAAATGTGCAAATTACCATTTTGAATGATTAATTGATTTAATTTAAAGCGAATGAATTTTTATAATTTTACCAAAAATAAATATCCAAAATAGAACTGAATAACTTGAACGCTTTTATTGTGTGTCTGACTGTAAAAAATGTTCAACCCGATACTCCACTCTTTTTCGCATATGTTTTGCAGCGTTAATGCATGCAGTTGCTTTGTCGAAAATACGTTGGCCGAGAGGCATAGGAACATGCACATATATAACGACTCGTGGCCACTCTCCAAGTTAATTATTCGAGCATTGCGCTTTACTCTCTTTGATGTTGATGCTACGTTAAGGTCTGTCAGTCAGCGTTATATTTATGTACGTGTAAATGTATGATACGTTTGCACGCTGATGGCGTGTTTTTTTCGGCGTCAGTGTGCAGGTAAAACAGTCGACATTTTTTTAACGAATGTTATAGTAATAACATCGCAATTTAAATTTTGTCTTGTATTTATAGTTAATCTATAAATAAATATAATCTAATTGTAAAGTATAAAGCTAATTTTTGTAGAAAGTGACACGATTCAGTGATTATTATAAATAAAATGAATTGTACCAAACTGATGTAAACGTTTTTTTTCTTTTTTCAGAAACTGATACAATTTAAAAATAAAATAAAATCAATAACGCCAACTTTTTCTGTTTAACTTTTGGTAGGAGGTAGATTTTTGTAAACGAGAAACTTAAAAATATTTGAAGCAATTTTGCAGTCTATTTACTTTGCTATTCCCTCGACGTTTCATGAGTCGTACCGTATATCCCATTGTGCTCTCTCTCTTTCTCTTTCTTTGCATTACTAATTTTATGCAATCTCAAAAATATGATTCCATTGCCAATGAATTGTTATTTTTATTCACTATTTCAATTTTCATTTATAAACCCAATATGATCTCACCTGAAAGCTCATGATGCGTAAATGAAATCAATTCAAATTAATATTTAATGATGTATGAAATGAACTTCAATTGATTTCATTTACACAATCGGTAAAGTAATCATGCGCTTTTCATATGTTTAAAAACTCTAAAATAAAAAATATCGATATTCTCGTGTCTGACTATATATTATTTGTTCTAGTTAGATATACAAAGTCCTTCCTGCAATACAATATTTTTGGATACTCTAATTCAGATATCCTGGTAGAAATTGAAATTTTTAAAATGGCCAGGAAACTAAGAAATGGCTATGAAAAAAGGCAGGAACTAGCTTGTAATGAAACGCTTTTTCTGACACCCTAATAGTAGAAAACGATTCCATTCGAAAGCTAGTAAATACCTTGTGTCAATAGAAATAGGCGAAAAATGGCCCATTCTTTCAATGGATCGAATGACAGATTTCTACCAGGGTAGTTACAAGAATCATTTTTCACCCCAAAAGCTTAAACAATAATCATTTTCAAAAACCACATTCAAAAATAAAACAAATCCTTATCTGACATTTTTCCTTCCTGGAGTTCTCATGCAAATAGTTGCAAATGTCCTGCTTATTTGCTCCTACTTTCCCCTAATACCAATGCTTGGCAACTCAGTTTGCCACACTCATAATACAATGCACGAGCCATAAAAAACGTTACTTTTACTTTAATGCAACTTTAACGCGAGTGTTTCTTTTTCACAGTGCGCTGTAGCTTCGGATGGGTTGCCGCGGTTCTGGCCGACTTTAAAAGTACTCCCGGCGAATAAATCAAGCTGGACATACTGCCGCCAACTATAGGACAGCGGCAGCGCAACTCCTGGACTTGGCAGATCGCTCAAGCGCTGCGACAAGAGAGAAAGAGGAGCTTCATTTTTGCTCCTTGGCTAATTCGCGGAAAAAAGTACCGACGGTAGTGAGTCTCGGGAGCGCTTTCTTCTCTCTATTTTTCATACTTTGCCTGGGCGACAAGTTTTTCTCTGTGTGGATAAGTATACGTAAGTGTCGAATGAGAGGAAGACTGACTTAATTTTATTTTGTGATGAAAGTAATTTATTTTCAGATGCAATTTTATGCGTTTTTTTTATAGAAAATAGCAACTTTAGTATGTGCTTCGGGCGTTAAAGCATTTCATCCCCGACCGTTTTTTCGTTATTGGACAATGTTTGCACAATTCAATTGTAAAACAAACTATGCCAATCGAAAGGGAGCACGAAATGACAGAAAAATGTGCAAACTATATTTCAGGGCCGCACCGTTAACAG
>UCOJ01001189.1:0-39935 GCA_900474305.1 Cecidostiba fungosa | reverse complement strand
ATGCATGTTTTTTTGTGCTCTAAATGATGGCTTTGGTTTCATAGGTTAGTCGAAGGGGGCACATTTCCTGTATACCATGGGCATCCTCCTTTAAATTAACTTTTTGAGTCACGTTACATTAGTCTACTGAAATAAGTTATTCAGTTGACACAAGCACATTTAGTGTACTTTTAGCAGAAATAGAACGCGTGAATTATTGCGTCTATAAATTCTAGTTAACTTTATAAAAAAATAATATAAAACATAGCATATACTATACCACAACTTACACAGCGAGTACTTTGAGTTTAATTTTTCAGAAGATTTGATGGTAACAGCCAAGCACTGAAATATTCACGGAGCAACTCGAGCCGTTGCATAAATGCATACGAATCCCACACTAAAACGTCCGCCGTATCTTCAGAGCTATTATTCGCGAGTGATTTTTTCATATCTCATACATCCCCTCGCGTTGCGTTATGCATCCAGTGTATATAGAGTTACGTAAAGGGGACCACTTTGCGCGCGATTCATTAGGTATTGCGCAACAGCAACAGCTTTTTGGGGCTGCCGCACGTGGCGTAGAGTTGCACAATCGTCGTTCCCGCCACGGAAAGGAGTTGCTCGCATTGTCCGAGTGTCCGACGCAGACACAAGACGCCGTAGTCGTTTCGGGACCATTTGTTTTACAATCGTCTCTCTTTCTCTTGACCGAATAATTGAATCGGACGAGCACAAAGCCACCGTCGATCGATTCGCTTCTGTTGACACGTGTTTTAGGGAGAGAATAAGGGTTGCTTCCACCAAATAATACCTCGTTTTCTTAATGCGCTGTATCTTCTTCGTAAAAGCTTAATGTAATTAAGACTGTACAAAACGTTATCTCTTCAACTGATTCGTCGAACGACTTGGAGCGTGGTTAAATTTTCAACGGTGGAATACTAATTTTTACACCGGAGCTTATATATTATTTAATTACCGGGCGCGCAGCTGTAGCTTCGATAAATTTTACGCGTCAATTTTACGCAGCCTAATAATCATTCGCGAAATTATAGCCGCGAAGTTAATTGCCGAATTTCGTTTATATATACACACCGCCAGCTCACGGCAAATAGTGCGGATAAAACGTGTAATGGATGTGTATATAGCTACGCTGCGTATATGCATCGGACGCGGTTTTATTAGTCGACCCTGTCGAATATATAATATAAGCCCGTGGATTAATCACACGGCATATTGTAGCAAAAATATTTAATCGTCGACACACGTACACCTATATATCCTTTTTAGCAGAGATGAAGAGAAATTACTCGTCCGCATTCAGCAAAAACTCAATTAGTCCCTTCCAAGCCAATCTTGCAGCTTGAGAGAGAGAGAGAGAGAGAGCCAATTTCAAAATTCAGTTCTCCCGCGCGCACTCGCAAGTACGACCCATATCCCGAGCTGCTACTGCTGCTGCTCTCCTCGTAGAATCGAAATGGAAGGACGGAGCGTCGTCCCATTTGGGCAAACGGATTGCGCGCGAGCCGCGGCGACGACATCGTATAACGGCCCGCGGATGAGCTGTGCTCGGACGCCCCGCGCGAGTTTATCGCCGTGGCTCTGCGCGTGGAATCCACAATTTCTCTCTCCCCCCACCCTCCCTCACTCTCTACCCCCTTCAGCTACTGCCCTCTCCCCCCCTTTTATACGAGCTCGTAAAGCGCGAGTGCAGCTGCTGCACCTGGAAAGCTCTGAATGTCTGTGTATATGTGTCTGTTTGGAGGGTATATGGATGGATGGATGGATAGAAACGTGGACTGAGTTTTCGTTCTCCTGCTGAGGGGGTTTGTTTCATAAGTGGATTCGGATTCTTGGATTGGGGAGAGATGATTAGGGATTGCTCGGGGATTTGTTGGACGATACGGAGGTGGGAAAAGATTGACGTTTCAGACGAGGGGATTTAGGCTTTTATATGATGTGGCTTTCGTATTATACGATTTGTTTTTTAATTTGATGATATTGACTGGTCACCGTTGGGTATAACGATTTTTATCAGAAACAAGATGGACAATCCAAAAAGCTAATCATCGGATATTTCAAATCATCTTCACCGCCAGCCACGTCACTACCGATAAATTATGAATCCCACGCCGGAGAAAGCTATGGTTGTTCGCGGCTGCCTCACTCTCTCTCTCTCTATCTTACGGATCATCCCTCAGCGCCCATCCAGAATATACAGACAAGCACGTAGGCCGCCAGCAGCAGCAGCATCACCGAGAGCTAATCCGAGTCGAGAGGCTCGAGGAATTTGCTTGGCAATTCTCCTCTCTCCACCTCGTCGTCCTGATGCCCACCTCAGCAGCATCCGACGTCGAAGGTGAAACGTAGAAATTCACCGCCACCGAGGGATAACCCATTCTCATCACGAACTTGGCCGACTCGGAGCACCGTCAAAAAAAAAACAAGAAGGAGAAGAAGAAAAAGAACCAGACGAGAAGCCGTCGCGATGAAAATAAGACGTTATTGTGTCTTAAAAAGGAGAAAAAAAATTATCATTTTAATTCGAAAGAGATGCACGTCTCTGTATACAAGCATCGACAGGGCAGATAAGATCCAAAAGACGCGACGTTTACGTTTACCCTTGTCACGCGTCGAAGCCCGCAATTACAAGACAGTCGACAGTCGTACACACACACACACACAAATATATATGCGCGAAAGCTATACGATCGGCAGAGGGGATTCCAGCGACGTGAGCAGCAGCTGCTGCGTTACAGCAGCGTCGATGTTGCAGGCGTATAACGCGAAAATTTGAATAAGAGCCCGTCAAGCCCGCGAGTTTTCGGGCCCGTCGGAGTGACAGGTCATTTTCCGGAGCGCAGCCTCCCAAAGCCGCTTTATCCTTTCGACGCTGCTACGCGCGTCTTTTCTCTACCGCTAGCCTCACTCTTCTCTGTGTCTCTCTTCTTCTTCTTCTTACAGAGGTGTCGGAGAGAAAGAGAGAGAGAGAGAGAGTCTCTCGAGGCACAACTCGTGTATCGATATATAAGGTCGGCGATACCTAATTCCGAGACTCGACGTTTACAAGAAATTTTTTTTTATTATTTTTACACGGGACATATAGGCGATGTCAGCGTGTATAGTCGATTATTTAACGCAACAGCTCATCCAGGCTAACTTTTCCGTCAGCAACTCTGCCAAGTTTTTCCATTCTCGGATCGTAAATATCAAGCGAGCTCGTATACTTTTTCGAAAGTAGACCTTGGAGGGAGGGAAAGAGGAGGAAAAGATGAAAGTTCCATCCGGCGAAAGTTTTGAGCTTCGGATGAAGCGCAGCTAGCGAGTGGAGAGAAGGTAAACTTGATTTAATTAGACAAACATCGAGGCAAGTCAGCTGGAAGTTACCTCTCTCTCTCTCTCGCTCGCGAGCTTAATGAGCTGATGGAGTTAATCAGTTGCGAGAGTGTGTACACGCACTTGCGTTGCGCCGCCCGTCGAACAAGTGCTCCATTGGAAAAATCTTTGATGGCTTTCATTAGTGATATATGTATAGTTTGGGTCGGTTAAATATTGAACTTTGAGATTTTGTATTAGGAATATTGAAATTGATTTTGGAAATAAACGTTAACATAAGCTCAGAAACCATATTTCAATTTTTCAGTTTCATTTCTAACCACCAAACATAGCTTACCAAACCAATAATTCACCAAACAGCAGCAGGCCGAACAATGAGGCTCTTTTGGCATAGGTGGCACATCTCCATATCTACACTTTTTGCTGAGAATCTGATGAGGGAAATATATTTCCCACAGAAAAATTGTCCATACGAAAGGCCAGTCCAAAACTGTTTTGTTGACGGCTTTGCATATTCTCATACCACTATATCATGGCGAATATTTTTCTTCCGTGTAACGTCATTCAAAGAATACAAAAAGAAATGCATACTTTTGTAATTTTCCACTGCAGCGACGATACAAAAGTAAAGCCCACCTCGTCAGCAGCTGATCCCTCATCTCGGAGACACCGCTCGACGACCCGAAAACAGCTCTCTCCTCTGTCTCTCTCTCTCTCCCTCCGCGTCTTTCCATCCCCCTATTTCCGCCAAAGGAGTTAATAAAGCACACTGACGTTTTGAAAAATTCATCGCTCTCTCACTCCTCGGCTGTTGCCACGAACGAAGAAAAATAGCCTTCGGCCTGCGAAAATTTTCGCAGACAAATTTCTCGACGTGTATATATATATATATACACACACATACGTGCACACCTGTACCGGTGAGCCGCAGCGTATATAAATTTACTCGGAGCTCGCACGCGTACGAGCAATATCGGTGTTGTATATAGGCTAGACACGTTAAATATTGTGCGCAGCGCTTGGAACTCTTCCCGTAGACGTAATAACGCATACTGGCGTTCGTTTTGTTATACGGTAACTTTGCGAACTTTGAAAATTCGCGATTTAGCGAGCCTGCAGAGATGAAATTTCAAATTCCATTTATATAGCCCGTTGCCGAGTAATTCCGAGAAGAAAATGTTGTGTTTTCACAACGGACCTGACCTACAAATCGCATTACGCCATATCTCCTGAAATCTCGCAGTTGATTAAAAAAATGTCGTCTCGTCGTTTCTTCAATGAAATTGGAATCTCTCAGGGATTCGCACCGAAGAAGGATGAAAGTTTTAATTGGATGGCGACTCTCTCTCTCTCTCTCTCTCTCTCTCTCTCTCTTTCGCAGAGAAATTTATCACAGCGTGAGTTCGATGATTGGATCAACTCCTTATACCTATATATACTGCTTATAAAAACGATTATATTAATCTAATAGATCGAGACAAAAGTGGCGATACTCATCAAACATTCAATAGCCGACGGATGCGAGCAGAGTAGAATAAAAGCTCAGGAAATGGCATTGCAATGTATAAAGTAAGCAGACACGTGCGAGCAAAGTAGCTTACATATTATATACGCCAGTCAACGTTTTCCATCAATTTAGCATCACAGGATAGATCTACAGTAGTGCATTATTCGATGTAGTGAACTAACAAACTTTTCGTCGTCACCCGTATTTCGCATCATTAATTCTCACGTGACGCGGCCGCATTTTTTTTTCAGCGACGAGTGGCTTTTTGACGATAATAATTCGAGGCGCGCCAGGAAAAAGTTTGCTTAATACGCTTTTGCAATTTCGAACTTTTGCAATTTCGAATGGGGTCGATTGTGCGAGCAGTATATATGCGTAATTAAAATTTTTTTCCCCGGATAGAAGCTTGTTTTTCTCTACTTTTTATTTCGATTTTATATATCGAATCTTTATTTTCCCAGAATAAATTGAACAGAGTAAATAGAGTCGAGAGAGAAGCGAATAATTCCTGAATCAAATATGAATCCGATCCGGCCTAATGTATTTTTCAAGCGCGGGACTCTTTCGCCTATATAATATTCTTCTCTCCGGATAAAAAAAGAGGAAGAAGAAAAATCATTCGTCCTTATCAGAATTTTTCCTAGCTATTTATTCCCTCACTCCTCTCTCCAAAAAAAATACCTTATCACCATTATTTCATCTGATGCGTCCCCACCACTCTGTGTGAGATCTCGAGGGGTTCTGAGAGAGCAAGCGAGCGTTTTAAAAGACTTTAGTGAATATTGAGTATAACTGAAAGGATTTTTCCAGCCCTTCGCGAGAAAGTGCCTCGAGAAAGAGAGAGAGAGGGCAATTTTTTCCTTTTCCATTTTTCATGCGAAATTTATTCTAAGCGCCGGTTATCATTCGCAGCTCTCTCTCTCTCTTTCCCTCTCTCTGACTCTACTTCCGAGTTTCTGCTTTTATTTCTCGAGATGTACTCCGAGTCTCCTCTTATCTTTAACGCGAAGGGGGGCAAAAGCGTTTTAGGGGCTGTATACGTAAGTTTGTATACGCATTTCTCAAGTTTATCGCGCGTTATTGCACACCTGGATTTTCCGTGTCTCTCTCTCTCTGTCTTTCTGAAACATTCACTCGGGGGAGAAACTATTTTCTCGGATAAGTCTTTCCCAAAATCGACTAGCTTCAAAATGCAGTGCATCTGAGAAACAATATATAGATACATCCTATCTGCAACTGCACATATACACACACACACACAGAGATATAACTCCGGAAACAAAGGGTCGCACAAAAGAGACTCGAGGCATCCTAAGTATTCCAATAGCAGATATATCCTCGGGCCGATGAAGACGCGCTAGAGTAAAAGCGACCTTTGTCTAATAAAATGGCAATCACGTCGCCACTCCTCTCTCTCTCTCTCTCTCTCTACCCCAAAAGCAACGGGAATAGGTGGTATAATGAAAAACAGAGGCAGTATAGGAAAGGGAGAGAAATTAAAGCGGGGAGAGAGTGATAGAGAGATAAAGAGCGACAATGGCTGTATTGAGTTTGCTTAATCCTCCTACTATACTTCTGTACTGTGAGTATGTATACATGCTTTATTAGTGCCGATCTTTTTGCTCGGCGTAATTAATGGGCGCGATTCGAGTGGCGCCACGAAGCAGACTAAATAATTCAGTGCACTTTGCCGGAGCATTGCTGCGTCTTACGTATATACATGCTGGCGAAGCTTCTGAAAAATATTCGGTCGTTATATTTTTGTCCGTCGAAATCTTCTCTCAGCACGAAACGAAAAAAAAAATACTTAATACACAGACCTGATAGAATAATCACTTAACCAAGATCGATCCCAACTTCTTTCCCTCGGCCTCCCATCATATAATTTTGTTTACGCAGCTCCATATATATCACTTAAAAACGCTCTCAGAACGGCAAGTTTTTTTGCTCCTCGCGAGTTTGATAAATTATAATTGCCCGCGTAGCGCAACAACTATGCGCTCCCTAAGAAGAAGAAGAAGGAAGAAGAAACTTGATATTTCATTGTTAAGGCCGGGCGCGAGAGCATCATTTTTTCACCGAGTGCTATACGTACATACACGCACACGCGAGAAAGAGAGAGAGCAAAATAATGATGATAACGAGAGATAGAAAAGCTTTTGCTTTCAGGTCAATTGAACTGTTTTAACTTGCGTATAACGATACACAGAAATAGTGCTAGTTTGTTCTGATTTAACGACTGTTTCTATATATAGACTATAAAGTTTTTTTTTTTTTATCGAGGCTACTCAATTAACGAAGATAAAAAGAGATGTTACGACAGAAGACACTTGTTCCCCGATCGATATAATAACTCCAGCGACACAATAAAGAAGCAGCAGTAGCAAAGCGAGCCAAAAGAAAAAAGCTATACTCTCCTCCCGTCGCGTCGTCTCTACAACTTGCCTCCGCGCGCACTTTGATAGCCGCGGGCAATCGCGAAGGTAGGATAATTTATATCGGCTCTCCTCGACTACACACACACATATATACAGTGGTATACACTTGTAAGAAGTTATATACTCTCCCTATCTAGTCTGCGCGTGTATATCGCTGCGGGCTCCGCTGTATCATCCTCGACTTTGAATCGAAATGTGCACAAACGTAAGAAGAAGCCCCCCCCCTCGTCCGTTTTTTTTAAGGATGAATTTTTCAAGGCTTAATTTTAAATATTCCTGAGTAAGTAGCAGCAGCAGCGGTGCTCTAAAACGTTTCTGCAGCAGTAGCAGCGCCTCGGAAAAATCTCGGCCGAGTGCCTCAATTAACCCCCCTCCCCTTTTCCTACTCTTATACGCAGTCGTCGCGTAAAAGGCTCTCGCCCTTTTTACGTTTGCCTTTTACGCTCCGCCCCTGAATTTCTCATTCGTTTGCCCGCGCTCCGCTTCTCTACTTCTTTGTTCCGAGAAAGACTCGCGTTAACGCGAGCTGCACTTTGTGCTGCCTTGATTGCGAGCATCGATGTTGTGTCTGTCTGTCTGTATGTGTATATAAGTATATATATATATATATGTTTTTCCATCGATTCCAAGTGTATATAGTAGGTATCTCTTGCAACGGTAGTCCCGGAAAAATATTTGCGCAATAAAATTGGGGCGGGGGGAGAAAAAATTCAGCCGAGAATTCAAGCCTGAGAAATAAAGCGCAGTAATATCAGGCCACGCGGAATAAAAATCTGAGAAACTTTCGATTTACGAGCGACCCTCCGTCTTCCGCAAACGTGGATTTATCGCGACACTGGCCGACGGTCATTTCTTCAAATGTGAATATACCTATATAAGACAGTAAACTCGACGAGCACCTAAGTTTCTATGCGAATTTTTCGAGAGAGAAGATCGTCGATTACTTAATTTATTTACGCAGTGTGTAATCGAGGTATATCAGTCTACTGAAAGTCAAGAATGAAATTGTCCACAGGGGACCAGTGCATCGCACGAGTGTCAGGGGAGCGGAAATAATTGAACAATTTCCGCGCCGCAGAGCTTTCGTCGCGTTGCGTCGAGGACAGGAGTTAATAACAATTATATTATACGGCTTAGATTGAAAATTTGCAAAAATTAATGCGAATTACAATCGGGGTCTTTTTGAATTAAAAAAAAAGTGAAGACACCGCGTGTAAAATCTATATCGAATCGGTTTAACGAGAGCAAGGATTATAAATCAGCAGCTCTCTTTCTCTCTCTCGTTTTATTCTCAAGAACAGAGTGGAAGGGAGAAAACAGTCGAAAAAAATAAAAGAGAAGAGAGAGAGAGAAAAGCTTGCACAATAAAAGCCAGAGCGGCGGCATCGAGAGGACGAAAGGGCAGATGCATTTTACGACTGGTCGAGTGCTCGACTCTTTTTCTTCCTTTTTTCTTCTCCTGGCCGCAATCGTCGCGAGCTTTTCGCAAAATCCCTACTCGATGATTCACTCGACACGAACTAACTGTAATGATAAAAGCTATACCGGATGAAAACACGGTTCGCGCATTTGCCTCGCGACCGCTTTGTCTTTGGAGTCACGCCGTTCCGGCGAAATACAAAGGCGTCCAACTGTATACCGAGTGGTGTGAAAGAGAAAAAAATCGTCCAGCAATGCGTGACCGGACCAAAAAATCCTTTCAGAGAAAAGCCTCCGTATGTTTTGTCATATATTTCGTAAAATTAGTTGCATTATATTATTACGCATAACGTTTTCGAAAATCTCCAAACAATGGCAATAACAGCTTGATAATAAAAGCTCCGCTCTCGCGGATCGGTAATCGCATTTCACGCCCGGAACAAAAAAAAAAGAAAAGTATATAGCAGTAGACTCGCGGCGGCGGCGGCGGCTGCTGTACCGATTCACGGGTGAACAACTCCTCGTTTTTCGCGGGTTCTCGCCTCTATACCCCCCTCACACACTGCTTCGTCACGTTTCGGGGCTGCGAACAAAAGTCACGAACGCAGCGATGAATTACGACCGCGTGTATACCCTAAATATCTCGCGGAGAGTGAGAAAGATTTTTCCTGTTTTTCGTGCACCGAGAGGAGGCTCTTTCACTTTGCAACGTGAATATTTATATTCGCGTCTCTCTCTCTCGAGTTGGATGAAAATTTTTCTTCGATTTTCTCTGTGTTATCGAATGAGACTACTGTGTGTAACTTTCGTTCTGTATATAATTCGCATTGGAAAAATAAACTGGATTAGGATTCGTCGTGGGTGTGTATATAACTCGATTGCGATCGCAACTTCCCAACGCTGCAGATTAATAATCGGAATTATTACGTATCGGAAACCGTGCAAAATCGAGTTTCAAGCAACTTCTCTCCGCACGCATATACACACGGTGGACGTTAAAATTTGAATTAACGCACAACGGTAGTTTGGGCGATAAAATTTTTTGAATTTCAAAAACTCGACGCAAAACGAGCGGGACACATGCTTCCATCCGAAAAAGACCATTAAAAAAAAAAAAAAAAAAAAACGAAAATTGTCCGAAATTTTATTACCTAGCCTCGGGGTGCTTATATCGACGACTTTACTGCCAATATAAAGCTGCGCGAGAGCAGCTCTGTGCGCGTAAATCGTACATTTGCAAAGCCGACGTTTTTCGCGACCAGAGCTTATCGGACGACAATCGAGTTGGGCGCCAATCGACGGCGACGACGACGAAGCATTTTTTTTTTTAATTTACGCTGTTAGCGACGCTTTTTCGGGACAGCCTTTTAGGCTACGAGAGATAAAAGCCAGCTGATGGGAAGGAGATTGACGGGAGGCCTTTTTTTAATTGGTTCGTAACGATGCGCTTTGAGGCAGCTCTTTTCTCTCTGTCTCTCTCTCTCTCATCTCTCGCTAGTGCAGTGTATATATGGGAGAGCTTTCTTTCTCGTTAAAAGAGCTCCACTTTTAACGATTGTGATATACGCGGTTATTTTTCAGACTCGAGAATTTTTTCGACTATATTTATGGGCGTAATCCAGCGTAAATTTTTCCGGCAAAGTAGGTTGTCGCAAAAATATATATATATATATAACCACTGCTACGACGACTTGGTAGCCAGTGTCAACAGCACTTTCTCACTGGATAAACTTGCTCTTTATAATACGTCGACTCTATACTCTACTGCGGATCGAGTCGATAATTTAGAGGCTCGATTCGATTTTACGAGTCTCTCGCGCCTAATCCTCGGTTATAAAAAGTTCGAAAGAGAATGTTTATCAAAAAACCGACGGGTAAATTCGGTTAATAAAGAAACAGCCGGTGCTAATATAAGACACGCCGACGACACTGATTATAAAAGTCGTTACGAGTTTTCGAGACTCGTTATTAACCCTCGACTCGCATTCCTCTTCTTCTTCTTCTTCTTTTTTTTTACGTAATCAGCGCCGTCCGCGAAGAAGAAGGAGCGAATTTTCTTTCTTTCTCCCGTTAATTATTGTCGGAAGATTTTTTTCACAGCCTCGATTCCTAACGAGATGCCCGACAGCCAATCAGAGAAGATAGTGACTTTATTTCTTCTTCTTCTTTTATGGAGAAAACGTCACGCAATTATTATACACGAATTCGTTTTATCGCGGATGAACTACTGATATTTGCAATAATAATAAACATCAGCGTCGTCGTCGTCGCTATGAATTTTATAGCTCGTATTTCACCCACGCGATATATTCAGGAAGTAGCATCGACTCTTTAACGTTCGAGTAAATCATACTGCATTATCGTCTCGGATTGTTTCTAACTGTTACCATGTGTATATAATGTGGCATCGCATCATGTTTGTTTTATCAATTACGAAGCAACACTTTTACGATCAAAGCGTTGCGCAAGAGAAGTAAGCGATAAATCAGCAAAGTATATTGTTATCGCAATAAAATTAACGCGTTTTCATGAAGTTTACGATCAGAAATGAGAAAATAAAAAGAGGAGAATCTCCGAGGAAGCGTCATTTGGGGAACATTCTTTTTTTCGGTGAGACATGATGCAGCTTCTTCTACTTCTCTGTTTAGCTGTCTCCGCCTACGGTAAGTGCAATAAGAATAACGATACAGATATATATACCACTAATTTAAATGCCACAACAGGGCAAAGCGACTACGGAGGTACCGACGCTCCGGACGGCGCCTATCCTTACCAGGCGGCCCTCAGGCGAAAGGCCAAGTTTGCGTGCGGCGCCTCCATAATTAACGAGCGTTGGCTCCTTACGGCTGCCCACTGCGTCAAAATGTATATATACAACCAACAATAATGCTCGCGATTCTCTCTTTCGAATTATTCATCAAGACTTAATCTTCTCTTCTGTTGCAGAATGAAAGATCCAAAGGAGGCGACAGTGCTGGTCGGCACGAACTTCGTGTCGGGTTCAGGTGGACAGGAATACAAAGTTGCCTATCTGATAGCGCACGAGGATTATGTGAGTGAATTTTTAAAAACGGGTTATGTCTGGTTAATTCATCGTTGTTGTTTTTTTTTTCCTAAAGGACAAAGAATTCATACACTCCAACGACATCGCTCTCATACGACTGGCCGAGAGCCTTAATTTCACGGAGAAGATCCAGCCGGTGAAGCTTCCGAAAGACAATTCGAGAAGCTACGAAGGAGCGTCTGCAATTTTGTCTGGTTGGGGTGGCTATGGGGTATGCATCGAATTTTGGATCGTTCTATTGGACGCACTTAATCGACGAGTTAAATTTTTAAGCCGACGAACAGCCCGCCGTTAAAGCTGCAACACGTCAAGCTCCACGTGATCTCTCGAGCCAAGTGTGTCAAGGAATGGAAGACTTTGAGAGGCCGCGACATAATTCCTGCTCAGCTTTGCACCTCTGCAGCTGCAGAGGAGAATATGGCAACTCATGTATGTATATATAGTCAACGATATTTGGAATTTTGACGATATTCGTTTATGTTTTTATTGAATTATACACAGGGAGATTCCGGCGGTCCACTCGTCAGCGACGGCGTCCAAATCGGCGTTGTCTCCTTCGCCTGGGATGGTCTCCCTGATGTCTACGGCCGAGTGTCCTATTATATTCCCTGGATAAACCGATACATAAACTTCTAATTACTCTAATAAGTCTACTCGTAAACAAACACATGTGATATAGCTTTGTAGTATTTGCAGCCAATTAAAGCATACAGGAAAAATGTTTCCGCAGTCGTGTATTGTAAAAATTTTTCATCAGCGAAAACTCGAACTAGCAGCTCGAATAAAAGCAAAATTTTATGTATATCAGTGTTTTATGAAAAAGCCTTCATAACAAACAAAGAGCTTTATTAAATTAACAAGGCGGCTTATCCTGAAAGCGGAAAATTTCATTTCCAACATAACTGCACGTGTACATACTTTTACAAGAATTCAACGTTTTGATAACACTTAATTCGTCAAACAATACGAGCACATACACACTCGACTGTACGTTTTCGAAGCATAAAAATTGTTCATCTCTCGCGTAAAGGAAAAATGCCATCCTTTTTTTCACCGCTAATACTTAACAGCAGCAGCAGCAGCAGCGGTGAATTCCACGTCGATCAAATTCGATTTCATCGAATCAGCGCGAAATTCCCCGCGAAGGCTGCAATCCCCGGCGAAATCGTTTTTCGCCCCGAAACTCTCGCAACTTCATCAATACGTCGGATTTCCGAAACAACGCAGTGCACTGTTACGCCTCTAAATCTTTCTCTCTCTCTCTCTGGGAAAAACTCGCTGGCGTCGAGGGCTGTTACGTTGTTCGCCGCCGGGTGGAAATTTGCCGTAGTCGACTTTCTCCTCGCGTGTATACAGGGTATATGTACTGTGTCGGCGAGTGTTTTCTCTTCTGCGGGGAAAAATGATGGAGTGACGCTGAAACGTGTTTGCGGCTGAATAGAACTTGTTGATTGATGGGCTACTGCCATATATAGGCTAGTTCTCGATGTACATATTATGATAATTGGAAAATTAGAGCAGCGGGAATATATATATTTTTGTCCAACGCCAATTGTATAGTTTAGTGCTGCTGTTGAGGGAGAGAGGCCCTTAGCTCGAAAGAAAGAATAGAAATACACGGGGAGTATAGAGCTTCAAAGCAGGAAAAATAAAATAAACCTCCACAGCCTCGTCGGTGAAAACAGCGCAGAGCAACAGTCAGCGCGCGCGTCCAATTACGCCGAGACAGACGGACGGGGCTTCTAATGGTCTCGCCTCGCCAAACTCTCTCTCTCTCCCCCTCGCGCTTTACAACTTTACAACCTATAAAGCTTCGGCGTTTAGGTCAACCTGCTCGGTCTCGCGGAAAAGAGGGATTTTCAACGCAGACCCTTCTCCTTCTTTTTTTTTCCTACGGCTGCTCTTTCTCTCTCTCCGAAGTGTGTGTGTGCCAGAGAGGGAAGATAAGTCTCGTTTATTCTCGCGTTGAATCGAATAGATTAATCGGTTTGATTTACGGCGACGATGTTTCTAACTTCCGTTACAAGACCAACCTAGTAAATGCCATATATTGGCTCTCTGTGGCCGCGGACACGTATGTGTGTGTGGCTTCGTCGATTGGTTTCTGGTCTGCGGTTTCGAACGTTCTCCGATTCCACTCTATCATTTTGTATTAAAATATTATTGCAAGCGCTAGAATCGTTATTACTAAACGCACTCGGTATTTTGAAATCCCTTCAATCAAGTCGAGATTGAGCCCAAGAAAAAAAGATTTCGCTCTCTCGCGTGGCTCAAGTATATGAGATTAAGTTTTCCCTCGGGAAGCATTAACATAACCTCTCTCTCTCTCTCTCTCCCTGATGCTCATTACAATACCGATTCTTCTCTCGTATCGGTATAAACACTTAGCATAGACTCTTCGTCCGCCGAATAAGAAGACAGAAAAAAAGAGAGACGCTCTCGCGCGCCGATAAATCAATGGAGTATGGTAATACGTCGATTTGAATAATTTAAATATGGATGAGAAAGTGGCGCGAAAAAAATGACGCAAGGGAGAGAGAGAGAGTTTGAATCGGATCCTAATGAGGTGATGCGGGTCTCTTGGCGTGTGTCGGATTCGATTTTCCCAGAGATGGATGATGAGTGTTTTGGATGTAAAATATTTTCGCGATGAGTAGAGAAAAAAAAACGAATGTTTATATAATATGAAAGCGCAGCTGCGGTCCCGTATCTCATCTGCGACGTTCTACTAGACTTAGAAAAAGCAGTGGTTGTACAATATATATAGGTACTCTTTGTTCGTCGCAGAGAGAACACGTGCAATTACTCACGGGTCACGTATTTATATGCGCGCGTAGCGTTTGTTCTTTCCTAATTAGATTTTTTGCCCGCGATTTTCGAGATGACATAGTCCAAGAAAAACACACACACACAAAATTCTATTTTTACTCTCGCGGTAGCAGAACAAAAAAAAAAATAAACGTAGCAGCGGTTTCTTCAATTCTTCGCGCTCTCGCTAGTTTTTCCGACTCTGCTAATGTTTTCAAATAATTTAACCTTCGCGGTAGGATAAACAGCGCGACAATTGCGAGCTATTACAATATATACATACACACACAGCAACGATATTCTAATCGCTCACCTGAATATAAGCGCCCCATCACCATCATCGTCGCGTCATTATCGTTAATCTACTGATGATTCGACGTTGTGGCAATGAGGCGGGGGAGAGGAGAGGTTTGTTAGGCCTCATCTCTGCCGAATAAAATTAACAGAACGCCAGAGTGTGTATGGCCCGGACAGCAATTCTCGTGCAGCCGATTCATTATAGATATATTTAGCGGGAAGGTTGATGGCCGCGGCGATGGCAACCGATCGAACGGATAAAAGTCAGGCAGAGGCCGCGTATGTTTTGCTTTTGCGATGATTGGACCCGACGCGCCAGTGCGTAAGCTACGAATATACAGACATACACGTATAGAGGGTTGAAACGGCTGTATATAGAGAGAGAGAGGGTAGTTTGAACGATGCGGTAATACAGCAGCGATTATGAGATGTGCTTTCTGCTTTTTGATGTCCGGCAAACGTTTCGGATGGATGTCGCTGTGTGATGTGTTGGGATAGTTTTGATTAATGTTAGATTGACGCATATCGGGTATGCGGAGAGAATCCGAAGCAATAATCCTTTTAAAAATAGTAACTGTTTATCAAAGTGATGTGCTGAGTCAGTGTAAACGTAATACCTTGAAAAAATAAACAAACTACCGAGAAAAAAAAATATCCGAAATAACGAAGCTAAACGATACACATATACACATACACCTCTCCAAAAGCAGCTCCAACCTGTTAGAGAGCCACCTAAAACGCTACCCAACTCACTCTCTCTCACTTGCGCGAATCATAAGTTTCACTACTCGCACATCCCCTAATTCCGGCTGTACATTGCGCGCAGCACGAGCCTCTGCTATATACGTATATAGTCTTAGAGCTACTTCATCCTGTGTGTATATATATGTACGTGTGTGCTGCCCGAGGCGAGCCGCTCTAAATCAAGCCGGCCCCGCAGGATCCTTCCCTAATTGCTCGGCCTCCTCCGCCGAATTACTTAACCCGAAATTAGTTCTGGCTAAGGCCAGAAAGAATACCTACTACTACCACCACCACCCTCTCGATTGCACTTGTCGAATTTTCCTCCTGCGGAATAATTCTTGAGGGTTAATGGATCAGGATAATCGTCGACGCGTTTCTCTTTCTCTCCTCTGCAGACTACGAATTCGGTAGTTAACGCCCGACGCTTGATTGGTTTTTTTACTCCTGATAAATTCGCGTACGCTTGACGCTAACGTACTGATATTTTCGAATGTATATTCCAGGATGTATGATGAAGAGGCCGGAATTTTATTTCGAGAGATCAATCGAAAATGATGCTGCTGCTGCTGCACTCACGTCGAATCAAGAGTTTATTGCGTGTGTTGTATACGGATTAGTCGAGGGCTCTCTCTCGTGTACGTGTTTCCGCATTTGTTTGCAAAGTATTGGTTTATGCGTGCGCGCGCGCGCACTTTCCACTCTGATGTATATATATTATATGCCATGTTTAATACACAAAACGATTAATGCAAATATACACGGCGTTTGCATTGGTTACGTCGATGGTATTCTCTGTGTCCGGAATTATGAGAGATAAATCGAATTTTAATATATAACGAATATTCAATATTCGTATATTTGTCTCTGTTAATCAATTCCCGGGATATTAACGTTGTTCTCTTTCTTCCAAATACACACTTCATACTCTGCTTTTTCGTACGACTATAGCAAAAGGTATGAAATCACGAGGCGAGACTCTATAAATAAGCCGAATCCCGCGCAAAGGTCTCAAGGAACAGGGTGTATATATATATCTCTCGCGGCGAAATGAAGAAGGACGAGCTACTCTCGCGCGAGATATAGCGGGCTAATTTGACCCGCAGAAAAAGGAAGCAATTAAGAGGTATATCCGAATAATCTCGCGAATATCTCCCTAATATACACGAGAGACAGTTTGTCATATAGCTTTTCAGTTCCACACAGCTTTCATCGATCTCTACACTATTCCAGCTGAAATATATACGAACGAGAGAGAAAACAGTATAGGTAGGTATAACTTCCGCGAGCGCGCGCTCGCGCATAAGTTGCTTACCTACACCGTCGGCGCAGTAGCAGCAGCAGGCTGAAATATGCGCGAGGATGGTAAATTTATGTGTAGCCACACCTGGTTAGCGCTTACACGCGGAATAGTCTCGTAAATTTCCATACGAGAGCGGGCTGCGTTAAATCTCGGCTGGTGTGTGCAAGCTATACGCTGCACAGCCGAAAGCAAAAGGCGGAAAGCTAAGGCCGAGAGAATATTGGCTATATTTACCGTCTTGTCTCTTGCGGCGTGGAAGAACGAAAATGTACGCATATACGAGATCTTGGCAGGAGATATAATAGACTTATTCTCCCATCGCTCAGACACTCGGTCACTCGATTGAAGCATCAACGGAACTTCATCTCTCGGCCAACGGTTGCTCAGACTTCCTCAGACTGACACATCCTCGAGAGAGTGAGTGAGGACGATAACGACAGCGGTAGCAACACGGCGTTGGTGGCATCCGGTAGAGACAAATGCGACTTTCATGCGACTTTCCCTCTCTCTCTCTCTCCCCGGCTTACTTCAAGAGCGCGAGCGAGCGAGAGAAGTTTAAACGACGCAACTTTAGCCAAGGCTGCTGCTGCTGCTGCTGTGTCTCCGGCAGGTGGATTTAATTGCTTCGCATCTCCGCCGCAGCGTTATACGCTCGATGGCTCTACTACCCTCTCTCTCTCTCTCTCTCTCTCTCTCTCTCTCTCTCTCTCTCTCTTCTTTGCGATTGTCTTCGCCGAGCAGCTTCTTCCTCGTCGTCTCCGGTGACGCGCGCCGGCAAAAGTTCAGCCGGGACTACTATACAGAGAGGCTTCTTCTCTCTCTCTCTCTCTCTCTCTCTCGCTCTAGTCTATTCTTTTTTCTCCTCTGCCTGTCGTTTAATAAGAGCCCGACGACGACGACGACGTAGACGGATTTTTATGCCGAGGGAGAGAGCTGCTCTGCAGCAGTGTCTTTTACGAGCGAGAGGAATTCACTTTGAGAGGTTCGAAGGTTAATTCGTCGACGGACAAGCGATGCCGCAGCCGTGGAAGCTCGTTATTCGGCCTAGGGTTTCAGCAACTTCTTCTTCTTCTTCGTCCACGTAGGGATCGAGTAATTTGTTTAGTCCACAACCGCTCTCTGACTAATTAAGACGGTAGAAAAGTTTCGACGCGTGATATTAGCCCGATATCATCAGTAGTGTATAGGTAAAAAACAGTATAGCTAGAGTAAAACTCGACATTACCCTGATTGGACCGCAAGCACTGTCTCCTCCTCAAGACGGCCGATTAATTAGCGCTCTCGCTTCTAAATCGGATTAGGTATCCCGTTGCGATTCCTCCTCTTCTCCTTGTGTTTTCAGAGCCTCTCTCTCTCTCTAGATGTCTTATATATATCTCTTCGGAACGACCGGATGTATCCTGGGACTATAGCTACCTCCTCGGGATAATTGCCGACGTGTCCAGGCGTGATATCTATACTTCTCTGTCTCTCTGGGCTTGAATATTTTTTCACGAAAAACAAGCGCGGGCGCACGAGGAAGTTTGCGCTCTCTCGGAAAGTTTGCGAATTGGAAAATGTGTCCGGGGCGTCGGCTTTTATCTGGCCCACATTTTAATCCGGCGGCTCTCGATAATAGCCGGCGGACCTCAAAAAGTTCGGGCTACTTTATCGCTCGTACACACGTTGACTTGTGGCGCCGCCGCTGGCCGATAACGCCCGGTTATTTTTCTGCCGATCAATTACGCCGCGCGCGCCTCTGGGCTATCGGCGAGAGTCTAATAAGAAAACTCTCGGGAGAGCGAGTTCTGGAGAGAAAGTTTTTCTCTCTCTCTCTCTCTCTCTCTCTCTCTCTCTCTCTGGCACTCTTTTCATATTTTTCCTCGCGTTTCTTCAACTTTCGAGAGTATTTCATTGCGGATCTTAACGTTTGAGCGGGAAATTCAAAAGTTGACAAATGCATTATAGAAAGCAAGGAACTGTCCATTAATTAATTGTCCGAGAAAAAAAGAGAAGCCCGAGAACACATTAAAATCCCATGCGTATACACAGAGAGCAGTATACATCCCGCCGATTAATCACTCGGAGCGCGCGTCTGTCGTCGGTCTGTCCAGGCGGCCAATAATCATCAGTCAAACGCGTCCTCGCAAGACGCTTCTCGCCGCGTCAAAACGTCCCCGGCCTCCTCTCTCCTCTCACTAGTCCGGAAATACGTCGACGACGACGATTTCTAGCTGACTCGGTAGCTCGTCGTCGCCAAAACAAGCGGCTGCGTTTGTCAGCGGCGGCGCGGCGCTGTGTCCATCTTTCATTGTTATCGCTAATGGACGAACTTTTGCAGCCGCCGCCGCCGCCGCCGCCGCCGACGGACCGAGGAGACTTTATTTCCTCCTTTCGCTCGCTCGGATACAGTCTGGCGTGAAAGGATTGCCACGTTCGTATACTGGAAAATTTGGATTTTTACTCCACTTTTTTTTACCTCTCTCTCTCTCTCTACCTTATATTTATATCTCTTTGCAAGAAGAAAAAAGAAAGTCGACGCGGACTTTTAGTATATAAACCAACAGCAGCAGTAGCAGCACTATGCCATCATTCCAACGGACTGCTGCTGGAAGTAAAAGCCGGGACTGCACGTCGTGTCGCTACTACGCAGCAGTGAGAGAGAGAGAGAACTTCAAACGTGATTTCCCCCGAGTCTCCGAACCGATGCGCTTCCTCCTTTCTTCCAACCCTTCTCCCCCACCACTAGTCTATATCTCTCGCTCTCTCTTTCTCTAGCATACACCGGAGAGTTCGATCGCGCACCGGCCGGCGCCTATTTCGCCCTTCGAGAACTTGCCCAATCACGCGTACACGACGAGATTCGCTGCAGTATATAGAGGGGCGAGAGCGCTGGAATGCCCGATGAGGACGACGCGGCAGGTTTTGTCGCTGCGGTCGGATGAGATGAGGTGTCGATTTCGCGTGATTTTGTCCTTTTCCCACGTCGCCGCCTCGACAAAGCTTAAACTAAAAGCTTCTTTTTCAAAACACAACTATTTCTATAGCGGGTAGTGTCTTTCACGGCGTACGCCATCTAGCGGTGAACAAAATAAAAACATAGCATGTATATAGGTACTCTTTTCACATACCGATCGCAGATCGCTGATCAGTGAGCATTCCCTTCCCAGCCAGTGAATATTCATTGTTTCAGCCGCAAAGCCAGTAGCCGGCCCCATACTCCATTGTCGTCGCAGAGCACAGCGCGACACCGCACGCGAGTGATCAGCAATGCCGAGCCGTCCGCGTCGGGGCTGGTTATATGGTGCATCGTCCGGGAAATAATAATGACCGTCGGGAAAAATTCGCGGCCGATCGCCGGATTACTCGCGCGTCGGCGCGTGCGGCGCAAAAAATTTAATAACGAGAGGAAGGACGTACTCGTTAATTGGACCGAGTGCCTTAACGCTCGGCCGGCTATAGCTCGCGAATTAGAGCGCTCCCCCTCCCCCTCCCCCTGTCGTCTTTTCTGTTCTTCGACGAGTTCTTCGATAGTTATTGCTTCCTCTCGAGAGCCCTGTGTCTCTCTTTCTTCTTTTTTTTTGTCCTCGCTTGCGATCGACGGCTGTGGAATTTCGTAATTAAGAGTACGCTTGTTGATATGCAAAATGCGATTCCAGATCTACTTATAATTTCCGAGAGTCACTCCTGTAGTACAAGCGAAAATTTAAATACGGTCTTCTCTCGTTCTTTCTGCTCCTTTCTCAAGCCTCGAGTATTTTTCGAATTCGCATAGCCCGGACCGATTAGGAGCTCGCGATTCGTATCAATATTTGCGCCAAGCGGCTGGTTATATACCAGTAACGAAAGGGAGAGAGAGAGAGAGAGAGGTAGACTACACTCCCCAACGAGAATAGAGGCGAAGCCAGGGGCCTGATGCTGTTTGCCCGTGCCGGGAAGCTGATACGCCGGATATACTCCCGCGGGAGAGAGAGCGAGGACGTGCCGCTGCTCCCGCGGACAGACTTACCCCTCGCCACTGTGGATGTGTGTATATACTCTACTCCTTAATACGCATCGTCCCTATAGCTCGTTTCAGGTAGTACACTATATATATACCAGCATCTCTCCCTCCGCTTTGCGCTACTTTTACGCCGCGTAATTTATATTTCACGTATACACCGGAAGGGAGACGTGTGCAGAGAGAGAGAGAGAGAGAGAGAGAGAGAGAGGCGACGCGGCGGTAGTAGTCGACTTTTGAAAGCGGTAATCGTTTTTGCAGAGCGGATGATGTGCTTCCTGATTTACGGCCGTCTGCAGCGAGACGGAATTGCGCCGTACACATACACGTCACAGTATGCGGCGTTTATCGAGCGCGAGGAGTTTGCCACGAGATGTGTAATGGAATTCGAATGTCGCTCTCTCTTGTGTATTTTGAAAAGTCGATGTTGAATTTCTAGCAATTTTTTTTACCCGGTCTAAACTCATTGATTTTAAATATAGCGCTCCCACTCTCTCGTTGCTACTATTTATTCTGCATTTTAATATCCAAAGATCGATCAGGAGTGAAAATAAGAACGCGGAGGAAAGAGAGAGAAAAAAAATTCGCGCGTAGATTTGAAAAGGGCAGGCGAAAAAAGCTCGAGGATTTTTCAATGGCTCCGTCCGAGCTTGAATTCTCGTTAATTTTTGCGCCTGCGATAGCCGGCGTCGTGTCTATTGTCCGCGAGCGTGGGCGCGGCTGTTGAAAAAGTAGCTCGTCTTTGTCGACGGTCTTTTTTTTTTTTTGGTTGTTGGCCTACCCTTGTACCAGCCCACATTAATTTTTCTGTATTTTTTCTCCCCCGAATATATGTGTGTGAAACGAAGCGATGACTTTCAACGCAATATGATAGGCGTCATCCATCCGCTGAGCAAACGAAGGATGAAGAAATAAATCGGGTTTGTTCATCCGTTAGCTGTACAAACCTCGAGTACCTTCGTCGATTCCCTCATCGTCAACGAGTCAGAATATAAGGCGGCGGCACATCTCGAGTCCTCGACAAGTTAACGCTTCACTGAGCCGACGATCCTCGGGAGCTATAACGCAATTTGGCCTTCTTGGATTTAGAAATCATATATTAGTCCTCTCGAAGATATTGGATACACACGGTGTACCAAGATTGATTGTACACACGCGCGTGTCAGTTTTTAAACAACATCTCAGTACAGCTAATGGATTGTGTATCACTCCTTCGAAAATCCTTATAATCCCATTACCACAGAGCAGCAGCGCCATCTAGCGAGCAAACAAGTGTCAAACATAATCAGCCGGTGGCGAGAGTTCAAAGTGTCGCGCAAACAAGATCGATGCGTTGTTGTCGCTCCCCTATTTATTCGGAGATGGACCCGAGCGCTGATGTATTTTCGCTCGTCTCGGCGGAGAGTGTATTTTTCTCACTCGAAGAAGAAAGAGAGAGCGAGATAGAGAGCTCGATACGGTAAACACCATGCAGTAGTAGTGTAGTTCGGCGAATCCCATACGTTTCTCCGTAGACTATGCTTTTATTCGCACGCGAGATTTGTTTGTCCTCGAAACGTGCCTGCGAGAGAAGAGACTCTCTTTTTATTAAGTTCGCGATGCCACTGCCTGTGTATACGAGATATAATCAAAACAAAAATAAGAAAGATGATGGTCATCGAAGGTTATACAACGTGTCACGAGCACGTCTTCTGAGGAAATACTCATCTAGTCGCGGTCTTCCCTTTGTACTCTCCTCCCTCTGAGCAGCGTTTTACCTCCGAGAATATTGCTGTATATACCTTTAACTTTGTATACAACGGCATCAGTGGGTCCGCTCGAGTAAAGGAAAATATGCGATAGACACAGAGAGGGGTGAGGAACTCTGCTCTCGGTTTGATATTTCTTTGTTCCTTTATACATCCCCCGATATCAGCGTCAGCAGCCAATAAAACATCGAAATTGTTGCCATATTGCCGTTCATCATTGTTTTGCCTCTTCCTTTTGCCGTATATAGTATCTCCCTCGTTTGTCGGGGATATATAGCTATACTCTCCGGAAGTTTCTTATTATCCGACACAGCAGCAGCAGCATCAGTAGCATGTTTGTCAATAACCTTTGTAGCCTCGCTCGCCGATAATAAGCTGCGATCTGTATACCTATATAAATAAAATAAAAAAATTTTGTTTCTCATCGGACTTTAATACACCCCTCATCTCTCTCTCTCGACTCGATTCAATTCAATTTCAAGGCAGAAGCCATCGGATCGTTCGATAAACCGAACGCGCGTGTACGACTCCCAGAAGGGACGACGACGACGGTGGTGGGTGTAAGGGAAAAAAAAAACTTCACCGCGAAAATTGCACTCAATAAAATGCAAATCGAACAATAGCGCAAACACACACAGCGACGGAATAGCCGAAAAATTGAAACCGTAAACGCGGCGGCGGCGGCCTCCTCGATCGTCGGCAGACTATAAGTTTTTACACGTATACTCGGAGCTTTCCATATTCGTAAAAAGCTTCTATTTCACAAGGTCGATTACTTCTCTTGCGAGTTTCCCAAAAACCACCAAGCGCCACCTAGCGGTATCGTAACGCACTAAATCTTAAGATTAATGCTTAAAGGTCTCAGGTCTCTCTCTCTCTCTCTCTCTCTCTCTCTCTCTCTCTCTCTCTCACTGTAGTGCATCGAGCAGCTCTAAAGCAGTCGTTTTACAGCGGCAATAGAGTCGCGTGCGATACGCGGAAAGCAGCCTCTGCGGGAGGTTGTATTGGCCGCACGTGCGGCACCGGCTGCTCCGCTTTAGTACACGACGGGCTGCACGCACGTGTACAGCTCGCATTCATATGCGAGAGGTAGGGAAGAGAGAGAGAGTCGCGCGGTAACACTGCGGTATGCAGTTGATTATGGAGGGCTATATGAAGGGCCTCGACGTGCCCCGGCATCTTGAGTGCCTCCTGCGCCTCCATTCTAGTGTGTATAGCCTACTTCTGTCTCTCTCTCACTCAGTGTGTCTCTCTGTTTCCGTACAAGGAGTAGTAGAACTATACCAGTTTTAGTACTCGGAGTTTGGAAAGTGGCCGGTTTTAACACTTGCCGCTGTCGTTCACGGCTGTGGAGAATGACAATGACTTTGGGATCTCTCGTGTGATATTTGTTTATTTCGGAGTAAAAATTGATCGGTGTACGAGAGTGGCTCTCGTCTAGCAGTCTGAAGCACATTCCATAGGGTCAGTCGCGGGTTCCATTACTCCAGCTGCTGGCTCGCGTTACCAGCGGCAACGGTTAATCCGCGGCTCTCTCTCTCTATCTCCTGGGGAACTGCGCCTAGAGATTCGTCGCCAAGACGCCGGATATTGCGAGTTTCAGCAACTGTATTATGAAATCCGACTGTGCGGTCGCTTCGATTTACTCGGTTGCTACGCCGAGTTGTAATAGCTTTTATTTATTTTTTTTTTAATTATTATTATTATCATTGAGTCACCAGTTTTCGACTGCAGTTGCAAAATAAGCCAATTCATGGCGGATAAAGACATGAAAGCGCGCTTTATCCGCCCATATTTCCGCCACTCTGCACAGCGTTTCAATGTAATCAAAGCATCAAAAAGCGCGCGAGTCTAACACTGAAAATTTTTCTCCATACACACACACATACACTTGCACACATACAGTCCCTTAAAGTACCGTTCAATCAGCAGCAGTATTCACGTGCCCTCGAAAAACGCGCGCATATTTGCGCAAAATTTTTAATAGCTCCATATCGCGATATACATATACATGCCTCTCTTTCTCTCTCGCGCGCGTGAACGAGTAGATTCTGTCGAAGTTCGATCGCGCGTGTATATACACCCGCGCAAATAAAACTCCTCGCTATACGCTGCTGCAGAAATTCAATTACGCTCATCCGCGCAGAACGACTCTCTCTCTCTCTCTTCCATATTCGTTTGTTTGATTATATACCGAATAAAAAAAAATTACATTCAAATATTGCCGCCATTTTTCCGCTTCAGATCTCGGACCACATTTATATGCGTGTACAAATACACACGGTATCGAGTCGAAAGCTAATACGCGTTATATGCATAGAAAGCGAGAACAAAAGAAGAGGAATGATAGGCAGAGAGAGTCGAAATTGCCAGCTCCCCGATCTAATCGAGTGAAATTTAATCGAGCTCCACGCTCTCTCTCTTTCTCTCTCTTTCCGCCGATTGGCTTTCCGGCTTGTTTTACACGCGTTGATGATTTTTAACGCGACGGACTATTTTATTTGACTTGCCGTGTCCCCCGCCGGATTCTTTTTAATTCGGATTTACGAGCCGCGTGTGCGACACAGAGCGTTACACACACTCACACAAACTCCCTTCGTTTTATTTATTTATTTATTTATCTACGCTGTACGCTCTAATGAAGAGGGAAAGAGGAATAGCGAGTTTTCGAAGGCAGTTCTTTCTCCGGACTCTGCTGCTCTACACAGGTAGTTAATTAAATAGATACGTGTAAAGAGCGAATCGACAAGTGCGCGAGGATTAATTAAAAATGAATTTCCGGCCAGTGTATGTTCGCCGTATGTTTTCAGGGGTAAATAGAGAAACGTCGAATAAAACTTTGTTTTACAGAGGGAGAAAATTAAAATTACCTGCGAATCGGTTATATATTGAGAGAAGGAACGATTCGGCTCTGCTTCTATACTGCTGCGTAAAACAGCAGTCCCATATCTCGCCGCGGCGTAATAAACCCCCCGTCGTTGCGTCAAAGGATCGAAACAAAGACTCGCCGCGCGAGAGTCTGTATAGACACTCTCCGGTGTCGACTGAATTTCCCGGGAAAATTACAATGCGCAGAGCCGTCCGATATTAATTTCCTCGCTGACACGCGGCAGGTAATCATCGGCGTTTTCAGCTGCCAATAAGGGACTATTATATAGTGCGTGCATTATAACGCAGTATTTTTTTCTCAAAAATCTCTACAATACCTTCGTATAATTATAATGAATCGATGGATTATCGTATACGAAAACAACCGCAAGTACAAACTCCGAAATCGACCCAATTCAGCGACGCGCGACCAATGATCAGCCCATTCTCGCGAGTTTAATCACGCGCTGCCGGCGGTGGTATTATTCGCTGCGGCGTGAAAAAAAAAAGACGAGGCGGTAGCGGCGAACGCAAGCGCGTTAATTTATGCAAAACGACGCGCGCCCGGCCGCGCTCTCTGCCTTCTATGCTTCATTAGTGCGCAGCAACGCCGCCGGCGGCTGATCAAATCGCGAGGGGTCGTTAATACTTATTCATTATGGCGCATCACGCATTCATCGACTCTCGGATTTGCGCTCGCTCCTGTTGCTCTCTCTCGATCGCTTGGAAAATTTTTCGAGGAATGCTGTATAGCTGTTTTTATTGAATTTTATATAATTCTAGAAATAGTAAGAATTCCGAAGTGAACTATTTCACTTGCGGGATATTTTGAGTCGTGCTGCGACGCCTAGCGGCGTTTTTAGGTACTAAAACTATGAAAAGTTAGTAAATAACGGTCTGCAGAGCTTGTACGTCAAGAAAGAGACGAAGACTCCGTAAGAAAGCCACACCTGAGGCCAGCCAAGTCGAGTTAGCCGCAAATTGAAAACTCTCTCCCGCCCCTTCTTCACCTTAAAGAGCGACTAGGTAAGCCCGTGGGCGCATGCAAGTGACGTTTAATATATTCCCGCGCATGATATCCCCCGATCGGTGTCAATGTCGTCGTCGGAGTTTCCCCATCAGCTCTCAGAGCGAAGCCGTGATCGAACACGCCCAGAGGGAGAGAAGCTTGGCGACACACCTATATCTGGGACCTCTTGAAGGTGAGCAGCTGCGCATTTACGCCGCGGGCTGTATAATGACGCTGGTTGATCGACGCTGGACTTTGATTATGGCTTTTTAATCGTTTGCTTCTATACTCACTCAGACTCTGCTGGCTGGATGATGTATTAAGAAGTCCAAGTTACTTACCTGAAACAGAAAAAGAAAAGACAATTAAGATCCTGAAGATTATATAGTTCAAGGATACAATTTTAACTGTAAATATACGCGTCAACAGCACTTTCACATCTCACGCCGATCATTCTTACTTTGTTGTCCGCGATGATTCTTTCTCTCTCTCTCACCGGAGATGGCTTCATTTATAATCATTTCCCGAGGCTATATCACGCCGGCGTTCGCGAGAAAAAGCTCGGGCTATTTTTTACCCAAGGCTACCCCGAGAGAGAGAGAGAGGAAGAGGCAATCGGCGCTGGCTACTTCGTGACGGGCATTTCTCCAGCTCGCAGGCAATTATTTTTCTCGCGTTATGATTCAGTATACAGTTATAACACTCGTCCTGCTCATATCAAATACTCGATCGAGCTCAAAACACATATATACATACACACGTGTCCAGTGCAGACTGAGTAGAGCCGGACATAAGACCGACAGCCAACGTCAGTCACGAGTCAGACGCAGCGGCAGGAGCAGCAGTACTGGCTACATGTGCATACATCGGACACGTCATTCCCATGTAGCTCTCGTCGTAACCCACAAGCCAACACACATATATACATGCAATTCAATGCAGAGTGGAGAGAGAGAGAGAGAGACAAAACCTCACATAGGGGGAAGATTATGAAATGCGGCAGGGCCACAGGATTCGCGGATTTCTGCGGTCGGAAATTTCTCCGGGGCCGCGATGGCCAACCGCGGATGCAAATTTATCGTTATTCGATTACTCGGACCAGCCGCAGACGTTAATACCGTATAATGCTGTGGCGCGAGGTCGCTTTTATCGTGCATGTATATATACATATATATGTATGTGTCGTGCACGTACTGAGACGAAGCTCGTCGGGGATTCGCTTCACGCGCGCGAGACGAACAGTCCAAGCTCATCAGTCGGTATATATGGACACTGTGGCAGCAGCATCAGAGGATTATAGATTTTCAATGAGATTCATTTTAGAGAGCTGGTTCTTTTTTCTGATGGTCCTTTTCTTTTTTTGAAAAATTTGGATACAGTGTGATGAGGGGCTTTGTCGGCTGTCGCTCGGGACGTGGCGGGAATTTTTAATTCGAAACAATTCGAGCGTGATTGATTAGACAAAGGCGAGAAAATTCCATGGATGCTTGAGCGCGTTCAATGGATACCGATGCGGTCTATTCGACGCGCATTATAGCCAGTCTCGCGCGAAAATTCTCCCCGCGGTGCTGATGGACGTGCGCGTGAGCGCGAAAACAGCTGTGTGGTGATCGATCTCGAGAGCTACTGCGACGTTTTTCATACGCCACATCGACGAGCAAAGAGCGAAAGCTAGTCTAAAGACGTTTTATAATGCCGATGAAAGGATCTTGCGAATATTCATACTATAAAGTTTTCGCATTTTGAGAATAATCGGAATTTCTCTCGCGACGAAATTATCAAGCGCAAAATCCCAACTAACAATGTGACTATTTTTCTTCTCTCTCTCTCTCTCTCTAGCTGATGGCTGTAGGAACGTTTTCGCAAGCGCACCGTGAGCCAACAATGATAACTATTATTATTTTTCAGGCTGACTTAAGCCGTATACTCTGGGCGAAAAGCGTAAAACGTCGTGGCAAAGTCAGCGCTAAAAGGGAAAACTTGTTTTAAGAGGGTAAAAAGTTCGCAGTTGAATTTGACACCTCTCTCTCTCTTTCCCGCGGCGAAGCGCGACTTTATGAGGCGAGTGCCTATGGGATTACTCTCTCTCTCTCTCTCCTTCTTTGGCGGGCGAGTTTTCGTTGTACAGCGTCGTGGGCCGAATTAAAATTAAGGACGCTTCTTTCGGAAGACTTTTGACTTTGCTATTCCGAGTTTGTCTTTATTTAACCTTCGAGCCTCTCGCAGCTTTGTTTATCTTCGCGTATAACGTTATAATACTCGTCGTTATTTGTTACTCGATGATCCATGTATATATTCGTATAAACCGAAAAACTTTTGCAATATTCGCCCGTTACGTGGATACAGCACATAATATACATACGCACATATCCCCGCGGGCCGCAATATAGTTTCGGATATATGCGCGCTCCGGTAAACAACATATTGCGCGTCCAAAAATTCGAAATATTCTCGCTACTGATCCGCGATATTCTCTCTGACGATTAACGGTATACCATGTATACTGACGTATTTCGTCGAATTTGCAGGAACCGATTCCGGAAAGTTGAGGTCTCTCTCTCTCAAGAGAGGATGCGTATTTATACACGTTGATGTCGAGTGAGAGCAAGCAAATCTCGTGTTGATCTTGTCGTTTTCTCGCTGTTGTGACCTCGTTTCTCGCGGCTCTCGAAGAGGCAAACTATTAGAAGCGAAGATAAATTTCCTAAAACGTTTATTCGTTAAACAAGTTGAATTATAGTTATACGTTTTTCTAGGACCCGAGGATCTACCCGCAAAACACGTTCGAATTATTTCGCTTTAATCAAATCATCCCGGACAATATTCAGGCTCGCGGTCAGCCGAGCAAATAAAGCCCTTCGACGAGAGGAGTAGCAGCGCATCTCGCAAGTCCAGCAAATACGAGAGCGCAAATTATTTCCGACCGCAGAGCTGCCTGCCCGGCGTTGCTAATTTAATTACCCGACCATCCTCTCGCGACACGTCCTCTCCCAGTCCTTTCGAAACTTGCACTTTGTCTGTTTCATTTTTTTTTCCTTCTTCTTTTGCTACAATATCAGATTCTCGTAAACAATCGAGGCGGCGCATCGAAAGTTGCGCACGTGGCGCATTAATCAGCTGCGGCGGAAAACTGCGGGCGAAGAAGAAGAAGAAGAAGAAAAAAAGGGCCAAGAAGAAGTACATAACCAGGGAAGAAGTATACGCGAGTAAAAAGATCGGGTAACAGAGAGAAAGGAGCGAGTAAAGACCGGGCTGCGAAGTTTGAATATAAACCCGCGAGTTGAGTGTGGCAGGGGGATAGAGAAGCAGCATCGATTTATTTTCGTGTTTGTTCACCGGTGGCTAAAGTTTCGCGGTTTGTCAGCACTTTTAGATTAAGGGCCGACAGCCGAGAGAGAGAGAGAGAGAGAGCGGAAGAGAGAGAAGGAGTCGAGCCAAGAGACTTTGCTTGGCTTTCCGTGTATGTGTATAAAGAGAGAGCGAAGGCGCAGCCATCGAAATCTCATAAACTCTCCTACAAATACCTTCATTTGGAATGCCCCCGTACGTCGTTGGCTGCAGCGTCGAGTAGTAAAAAAAGCCTGTTTCTCGGAAAGAGAGAGAGAAAAAAGTCGACGTCCTTTTGAATTTTCGCTGAGATTAGCAATTTTTCGCAGCTGCGGAGGATAATGCGATCAGTAAAAAAGGGCGCGAATTAAATTCAAACGGAGATGACATTTTTTTTCCATTCAAAAACAATCGCCGCTCTCGTCGGAGAGTTGGCTCTATAATATCAAGAGAGGAAAGGAGAACGCGACATCGGGTTTCAATTTGTCGAATTCTCCGGAAGCCAAACAATCTTCCGTGAAATGCAATTGTTAGTCGCGCTCGTCTTTCGAGAGTTTCGCAGGAGAGGAAGAAGTTGACAAATTGAACACACCGATGTATATATGTATACCATCGGAAATCGAATATAATTTTTCTACGAGATTCCGCTTTGATACCGATGCCTCTCATCTTTTTTTTGTCGATAAATCATGGCTTTATTTAATTTTTCGATCTTCTTTTTTTCGGACGACGACGCTGCGCGATATTAAATTTAATGCACATTTTTTTCAGTCAAAGGATCCGGCTACATAAGAGAGGATACATTTTTATACGGAAAATCACGCTGCGCAGAAATTCATTCACAGCGCGACTGAATATCTACGTTGAAAAGCAATACGAGGAATATACGCCATAGAATTTTTTTTTCTAATATCTAGAAAAATTCTACGAATCGAAAAATGGACGTATCAAGGCGACAAATATTAATCAAAGCGATTTAACAAAAGCCGGAGTTTAGCCCCTCGACAAAGAGAAAAAAACTGCTTTAGAGTCCCGCTGCTGCTGCAGCTCCTCCTCCATAGGAGCAAACATCTCCTCGGAAAAAGAAAATCGACTCGAGCCTTCCCCACACGTTCACCTCTTCCCCCCTCACACATCCTGAAAACGATATCGCATAGAAGAGTGAGAGAGCGAACTTCTTTCCTTGCCTTTCTGCAGAGAAAGAGAGAGAGAGAGAGAGAGAGAGAGAGAGAGAGAGAGAGAAATCCAGCGACGCCAAAGGAGGATCGGATTTCCGCTGCAATCAAATTGAAAGCAACGTATGATCTAATAAAGTCCAAATGTCGACTACGGACATATGAAGCTGCCGCCGGCGTATATAGGATTTTTCGGGGCAGTTCGTTTTCGGCGAAATTTCGCCCCCGTCGTCGCGAACAAATATACGAGCTCGATAAATATATAGTCGAGGCCGCTGTGCGCTCGATGAGACGTGACGAATACGCTCGCTTTGAGCTTTTGACGTATATATATATACAAGCAATCCTTTTTTCAAAGTATCATTTTTCACTTACGCCGTATATGCACCGCTGGCGAAATTCAAAAACTTGAAAAAAAGAAATAGCCATACACCCAATTTCATTATACTCCGGAAAAGCCACGTGCAGCGCTTATTAAGCGATAGCCTTTTTACAACGCCTCATGCTCCTCCTATCGAAAAAGCAGTATAAGCCCCCATACCCTTTCTCTCTCTCCGCGCATGTGAAAATGAGCACTTAAACCCGATTCTTAATCCCGCTGAAAGCAGCAGTAGCAGCAACGGCAGACGGTAATTTCGCAATGGCGCGTGGTAAACGGCCAGCGGCGTCGGGGGTACAGACGGTCTCTCTCTAAAGGAGGCAAAAAAAAGGGGTGGCTCCCAGGGTTTTATATTCCCTTTGCAAGAGAGGACGTACGGCGCCGGAGGCAACGAGTTTAATTGAAACCTCAAATGATCCGTGTTGCCGAGGGGACGACGATCGCTTTTGAGAAATTGCCGGACGACAGGCTTCGCCCTGTGTGGTTTTTGCGTATGTCTGACGTAAATCGACTCTTACTACTTGGGGGCAGAGGTTGTGTTTGTTTTGGGGGAATAATACGGTTATTCGTCGAGTTTGAAAAGTGGATTTGAGGAAGCTAAATTCACTGACTTAGAAATTGAAATATAAATCTATTTTGATCGGACTGTGACACAAACAATGCCAAAAGAGAATGAATTTTTCCTCCGTAGTGGAAGAGTATAAGGTAATGAAATGAAAAAGATAAGGAGGGCCGAGAGATGACAAACTTTATTCTTCGGACCGGCTGCATGGAATCACTAGGGGGTCTTTATAAAATCTTCTCCCTTACTGTTATGATTTTTCGGAGAGGATGAAGAAGAAAATAGTTATTTTCACGTATATATTATATCACGTTAGCGCGATCTGGATTGGTTGAGAATTTAGGCGGGAAATTCAAATCTGAGAAAGCGTGAACTTTGAGGTTATGTTGAAGTAACAAATCCCAAAGTATAAATACAAATTTTAAATTCGTTGAAAAAAAAATTTCCCTTTTACACTATATATCCAGAAGAAAAGTAGAAGCCTCGTGCAGGTGCCGAGAGGGCATCGTGGATTTTACGGCCGCGCTCGGCCGTTCTTTCTCTCTCTCTCTCTCTCTCCCTTCGGCTCTCGAGAACAAATACTTAATCCGAATGGCGGGCATTTGCTTAAGTAAGTGCGCCCGCCGACGCCGTTTTACGCTCCTGCCACCACCGACGTCGCTCCTTTTTTCTCTCCCGCTACTTATTTTAAATCCCGACGCCGAAGAATACAGCAGAGCCGGTGGCAGGAGAGATCGTTTTACTTTTCTTTGAGGTGGTAAATGCGTTTAGTTTGCTCTCGCGGATTGATGTTTGGCGAATTCCTCGAGCGGATAGTTTTTATTGATCCTCAAATTTTCCTTTCTTGTTTTTTTTTTTTTGTTTAAATAGAGTTAATTTGCTGATTTTTCGTCGACGCATAAGACTACACGTCGAAAGTTAAAGTTTCTCTCTCTCTCTCTCTCTCATGGAGAGGCAATTCTTATTATATTGCTCGTAAAATCCGACGATTCGGGGCTATCTCGAATTCAGTGGATATATTCCTCGAAAGGGGAAAACTGAATTCGAAGTATAGCTGAATTTATTTCTATTGTTAAAGTGCAGGGAAAATCGATTCGTTCGACGAACGAGCGAGTGTAGTATATATATACTATAGCTCGAGCGGGATCATTTCGTTTGCTCAGGTAAACCCTGAAAAAAGTTTCACTGTTTTATTTCGGGAAATCTCATATACATTGACTATCCCGGCTAAATTGTTCGCTCGAAGAAAGGCCAGGGCTTTCGCCATTATCCTTGTAGAGCTATGTTATTCTATATCGAAAGTCAAATTCAAGCTCGGAATAAAACTCTTCATATATCCTTGGAAATAAAAATTTTCCTTTAAAATAAAAAAAAAAAAAAATAGAACCCTTAAAAGCAATAAGTTCACAGAGCTCTCGCAGCACAAGTAAACAAAGGCCTCCTCAAGCACCGGGAGCACTTCCTCCGGCTTCTTCGCTTCCTCGACAGCGCAGTGCCGGCAACAATGAGCCCCTAATGTATTTGCGAAAGAATCGGGCGATGGAAGCAGCAGCAGCAGCAGCGAGGATTTCCAGCTGAGCGAACGGCAGCGTGTCTGAGGAAGACGTGTCTCAGTTAGCGAGCTGTCCAAGCTATCGTTTCGGCAGCCAAGGTATTGTCCGGAAATGGAGCGCGATGAAGATAGAGAACGAGACAACAAGCTACGTAAGGGATATATGCGTCGTTATTCAGCCGAAATTTCTCTCGATGTGAAAAACTATAGAAAATCGCCCCTCTCTCTCTCACTCTCTGTACAGCTGCGTCGCAAATGAAAGAGAAATTAAGAGCAGGAGATAGCGAGCGTCGCACAAAGCGGGAGAGAAATTGAAGCTCCGGTGTCGCCTTGTGCAGCCGGAAGCCGATTTCGCGAAATCCTCTTTCCGCGAGGAGGGGTGGAATTTGATGCCGCACACCAGACTCTCTCTCTCTCTCTCTCGCTCTCTCTCGGATCGATCGAATACCTGCGCAACCTTGTTAAACGAGTTACAGGCGGTGGTCCCCTGCAGCAGCGTCCCAATCTCCCTCGTATAAATGTATTAAAGAGATCGCTGCAGATGGCTCCTCTCTTCCGCGCGCCACGATTTTTACTCGGGAGCAGCACAGTAGCGGACTAAGGCCGGCTTCTATTGACGGATGGTTTTACGAGCGAGCCGAGTAATGGCCCGGGTTTTACTGTTTTTCTATCGAACTTGTAAGGAGATCGGCCTTGTTAGTTTTATGGTTCGGGCGTGTACGGCTTCAATTAGGTACTGCTCCTGTGGCACTTGATGAATATCGTCGATTTGAGCTTTCGGGGTGTAAGTTTTCTTTTTCTTTTCGTTTTTTGGCGGGATATTCAAAAGGTGCAGACTGACCCATTAACGCTAGAGCAAAGAACATCTCAGCCGCTTAATGACAGATCCGCTGCAGCATCGGCTTCGTAATTAACCGCAGTGAATAAGCTTCCGAATTTAATTAAGGATATTGAATGGCGAGCGGAGAGCAGTCCAGGGGTAATAACGGAGGAGGGAGAGGGGGAGGTCGCTCTCTCTCCCTCTCTCTCTCTCTCTCTCTCTCGCGTGCGCGACTATATTGGCCCTGCGGTGTCACAAAGCCGGCGGCGGTCCGTTCAAAGCCCGTCCGAGGCTTTGATGTGGTCGGCAGCGCCAAGTGCCAACTCTCGCTCGCCGCTGCATTCCGCCGGACTTCTTTCGCTAGGCTTTCGCTTTTTCCACCATCAGAGGCTTGCGTGCGCCGGCTTTCATTTTATTGAAGAGCATGAGCCACTGCTGCTGATGCTGCTGCTGCTTTGGTGTACGACAATGATTTTCGAATTCGACCACTACGCGATCCGCGGTTGACGCTGCTCTGCTCTCTGATGGTGCGAATTTCCGGGAAAATTACGCGTGTGTGAATAGTTCGAAAGCTTTTGACTCGTAATTTCGGAGCCCTCTTGACCCCTTGGAAACTTGTGGAATCTCGAAACTTGCTTGTAAGCGGGTTTACAGGCAAAGCAACTCTGGCATGAATCATAAGACGATGAAGTTTGCATCAGGCTGCAGTAACTATGTATAATACTATTAACAATAACGCGATGAATAAAAATCTACTCGTGCAAGCTTAGATCTCAAATTTCAAAACGTCGTACATCAGAGTCGCACAAAGGAACTGCTCTCTCTCTCTCTTTCTCTCTTTCTTGAATATAAGACGATTCCCAGGACGAATCTCCTAAATAAAATCCATATCGAACTCGCTCTTCCATATTCTCCGCGAAAGATAATCCGCAAAAGGTTCTTTCCTGGCCCGAATCCGCTCTCTTCGCGTTCGCTCTATGTGCTTGCAGCCGCAAAGACGTTACACACTGCGACGTCGACGTCACCTTTAGCCGAAGGATACTGCGCAAGTAGTATAGCGCTTATATGTCGGACCGTCCTGGACTCAAAGTCTCTCGCGATTTGTAAGATGTCGAGGATATTTGGAGTTGTGGAATATTTTCAGCGTGTCTTGCAGATCACGAGTTGTGTGGCTTGTTGAGATGATGCTCTGTGGTTTGAAAATGTTTGATGACGTACTTTTAATACTTTTATGAAATTATAATTCCCACGTTACCTAAAAAATCCACAGAAAAGCGAACAACAATTCTCTCTCAATACCAAAAGCTGGTAATCAAATTCACCGAAGCCCAACTATCCTCCATATTTCACGCACGCTTATATACATAACCCTCGACAGAAAACGAGACATACAGAGAGGGGGGGGGGAGAGAGAGCTTTCAGCTCACCTGACACTACTGTGTTCGCGATACACGAGACCGAACGAGGAATTACCTGCGTCACCGGACGGCGTATTATGCATCCATCCGACGGGCGCACGACGTCATTATAATACTTCAATACCGATGTAATCCGCCATTGTGAAAGAGCCGTTCGATCCGCCCAGTAATTCTGTACGAGCCTTGTCCCTATCTCTCTTTCGCGTTATTATTCACGTTTGATGCTACTTTCTTGGGTAAAGCAAAATTCGAGGATACGCAGGGCGTTAGTTGAGTACTTCTTATGGCTTGCTCAGAAGTGTCGCGACGAGAATTTTTTTTCACGCGCAAAATTGAATTTAAACCTCGGCAAGAGGCTCTTTATGAGTATAATGCGATTTCCGAAGCGGATTTTTTTTTCAAGAGCCTTGAGCCGCAAACGCGATTAACTCTAGACTGAGCGCACGTGAGAGAGTAAAGGTTAAGAAAATGATTTTAAATTGCATCAAAAGCACGTGTATGACCATACGCAGGATGTTTCACTTAACCAACGCAAAAAAAAAGAATGTTTCCATAGAATCGAAGCTCTCTCTATAGCATCGATTGTTTTCCGGATCCCAAAGCGCGCGTTTGATTTCGATAATATTCGCGACTAATCCGATTACACCGGTCACCGCCGGCGGCGACCCCCACCCCCATCGGATAAGTCCCCGTGTATTGTCATCGTTCGACAGAGATTTTCGTCGTCCCGGCAGATTCTCCACTCGTAAGCTTCGTTTTCAATACCCGCGAACACGTGTTGTATTAAATTAACATTCATACTCCATACCCCCGACGTTATGTATACATATATAAAGTAGAAACATGTTCCGAAAAATCGTTGGTACATTTTTCTTCACAGTTGCACAGCTTTATAAATTCGTTCGGTCGGTTCATTCGGAAGAGACAAACGTGTGCCAGCGAACGAAACATAAACATTTCCAGACTAATCCCTCAACGAGAGCTAATTGAATTAATGCGAGCTGTTTCCCTTCGGGTTTGGCTTTTTATTTTCAAAGGAAGCAAAAAATTATTATTTCAGTTTTTGATTAAAAATTTTGATTAGCCTCGTTTTCAATCTCGTCGCATTGAAAACGAAACTTTAAATTGCCATCAAAGTTTGCGCGCGGAAATACGAGCTCTATATAGGCGTGCAATTTTTAACCGTATTATTATTGCGAAATTTCCGTAATAATCAGCGAGAATGCGAGATTAAAAAAAAGTCCTTGATAAAATTACGGCAATGAAGCAATTAGGAGGTATACGCGCGTCGCTAAAAATCAAGAGGTGGAATTTTTGCCAGCAATAATAATCCGGCCGCGCGCGTTTGCTCTCGCGAACGCCGAGATTTTAATCATGTATCGGCACATATCAATGTGTAAACTCTCTCTTTCTCTCTCGCTGCTACTGAATCGCATTCAATCAACAGAGCTGCATCGGACTAGTCTACGCGGCGAATAATAAACCCCTGGCTCTGCATCTCTCCTTTATTTTCATTTTACCATATATACACACGTACACACATACACGTACGACCCTTTGCGACCAGTCGCACTGATAAAATCCAACGAAATTCTGATTATATCTTGAAAATGACGCGCGTTTTAAACACGTGCGAGCGCACTCGATGATGATTTTTCGCTTTTATTTGCAGCCCAACAGCAGCGCGCCGGGGCTTTGTAATGAATTCCAATTATGAATCTCTCGCTTTGAATGCTATGTTACGCTCGATATCGCGGAGGCGATGTTTTACAAGGCTGCTTTTTTCCAACGCGAATATATTAAACTTTTTCTTTTTGTTGAACGCATTTGTGAGAGGAAAATTCGATGAATAATATTGCGAATTTTTATAACTCTCGCTCGTTTACGCTCTCGGAACATTAATCACGAATTTGTTATTTATTGATTTTACCGCTCGGAGTATCTGTTTACTCGCGACTTTTATTTTCATATTTTTACGTTTCATTTGCCACTGCTGCATCGCCCAATTGATTTCTGCCTGTTTGATAGCGAAAAAGAGGCGGCTTTATGCGATCGAATGATGAAAATCGCGGAATCAGCAGTTTTTGATCTGCTGTAATTTGACGCTTATAATTAAAATTATATTCAAAACCACGAGTAACACACTCGCGTTTGTAAGTAGATGCGTACCGAGTATGTTCAGACCGGTTGATCCTCGAATCAATTACTCCGTTCCAAAAAAATGACAAAAAACGGCGTATATAATAAAAAATTTAAGTTCCTATACAGACTGCACAAAAATCAACCATCCTTCGACTTAATCGCGCTAGAGACTCAAAAAAAAAGGTAAGAAGAAGAACTCGTATTTATCATCTCTCGTTAAGCTCTTTCGCAAAATATAACCACCCGTCCGGTTTCTCAGAATTTCCAGAGCTGTGGTGCTGCCCGGAAAAATTAATTAGCCGCATTCCTCGAACGCAATAGAGAAACGAAAGAAGCCAACAATTTTAAATTACGCGCGAAACATCGCCATGGCTCTCGCTTTAATTATGGAAGAGAGAACGTAGGCAAAGGCGCCGGAATTCGATGCAATAAATAACCTTTTAATCAAGTCCATTTCTTAAAAGCGTGTTCTGTCTATTTTCACCGTTTATCGCGCTGGTAAGGAAATTAGCATGGCAAAGGCGTGCATTCGTATTTTTTTTGGAATTATTCGAGAAAATAAATTCTTTTGTGTAATTCCTATGACGAGTGTTAATTATCAATTCCGAGAAAAATTAAAAAAGAAGTGCGGGTGAAATCGCGCGAGAAATAGCTTTAAAACCCCCTTTCACGCCGTCGATTTTGACATTTTTCATTACGTTTCTCGTGCGCGCGCGCTCGCGATAAATTAATTTTCGCGCGTCCCCGTGTTATTGGTCGCCTTTTATGTACCAGTGCCATTTATAGGCTGGTGCTGCTACTACTACTACTCCTTGTCGCTTTTTATCCGCCTCTCGGAGAGAGAGAGAGAGAGAGCCTTATATTACGACTAAAGATTGCCGGAGTGACGCTTCGCTTTTTACCTCAACTTTTTCCCTCTCTCACTCGCAATCGTATATAATAAATCTTTCGCCGAGAAGAGAGAGAGAGATAGTCGCTCGTCTCTCCTTTTGCTCTCATTGGAAGGGAATCGAGGTGAAAAATGATTTTCCACCGAGAAGCAATTCGTATATATACATATAGCGTCACTGTGTGACGTATATTCTTATAGGCTACTCTCTAATCCGGCTTCTTCTTGATTTCATATCGCGCATTCGTCGTAAGGAAAGGAAAAAAAAGAAGAAACATTTAAGACGACAATATATAGCGAGAGGTGTTCAATAAAGTCCGCGTCTCCTTACAATACCCTCCTCGATAATACACGCACTTTCACACAATACGCAGTGCGAACATCAAACGCGCGCGTATCAATTTTTCTCTACTTCCGCGCGATGATCGCGCGAAGCTTTATTGCCTCTCCTCTCTCTGTTGGCCCTTTTGTACGCAGTAGAATTTTTCCATCTCGGCGACGACGTTTTGTTTTGCTTCTCTCCGCCGCTTCTTTTATCACCTTCGTGTAGCACCGCGTTCCAGTTTCATACTTGTCGCGCGAGGGGCTTCGTGACGCAAGTTCCCCATACATATATACAGAAGTCGACTGCTGTTCTGGGGCTTTTTTTATATACGCATACACACGTTGCACGCTGGGTTATGATGTCGCGGAGAAATAGTTTCTCCCGCAAGCTCTTTTGTCGAGTCTGTGTCGCGCGGAATATTATACGCGTTATTTGCGCGACACGGATATGTTTCTCTGCAAGCGATCAACCTACATTATTATTATTATTAACTAGGGGGTTCCCACTTGCTTGCTTCGCGCGCCAACCCCCAATTTCAATTACAATTTACAACTTGCATGCTAATCTTTGATTTTTATTTTACTACATATAAACTTTGATTTCTTTATCGATATCGATGTATTCTTTCCACACCACCTGTGAGGTAAATAGAAAGGCACGTTATTTTTCTCTGTTGACAAAATATTTTATTATATATTATTATATATTTATTTATTTAAATAAATAAATATTGAAATAAAGTATATTTTAAAAACTTTGAAAGTTATAAATTAGAGAATCATAATGATGATTTTAGAGAATAATAATAGTCTAGAGGGGTCATGTAGGGGAAGCCAATTAATGTATGAAT
>UCOJ01001188.1:0-40166 GCA_900474305.1 Cecidostiba fungosa | reverse complement strand
GATTGTATATGTCAAGTTTATTTAGATTTTTTTCTCAACAACTATTGCGTTTATAAGAAAAATCATAGATACCTTCTTTAATTGTTTATTTATACAGAATCAGTATGTATTTTTTTTACTTCTCTATGACCCTTAATAAAAAAGTTTAAATTTCAAGAAAATGGTCGGGTCAAGAATGATATTTAAAAACTTTAACAGAATCATCGGTCTTAAGAGTCTTACAATATATTAAGAGTTCGAAAGAAATTTATATGACATTACGTTTTAATAAGTAAGAGAACAAAAGAAATGTCCGAATTTATGCAGATTTAAGGTTTATTATTATTTTTTTCATTCTTCAAACTATAACCGAGGTAAATTTAAGCACGCATTATAATTAAAAACATTAAATTTGAATATAATTAACACATTCTTTTATTTTTTTTAATTACATTCAAATTGTTGTTCACAAATAATTGTGGTACATCAGGGTTAGCCCTTGGGTTCGCTCTCTGGTTAACTCTTGGGTTAGCGGCAGGATTAGCTCTTGGGTCAGCCGCAGGATTAGCTCTTGGGTTAGCCACAGGATTAGCCCTTGGGTTGGCTGCAGGATTAGCTCTTGGGTTAATAAAGCTTTTACGACGAATTTCTTTTTCAGTCTCTCTTATTGTTGAGCTGATAAGTTTTGAAAAAAAGATTGCTGTATTATCGAGAACCCGGTGGTAGGGGTTCACGACAATGTCGCGATTGCTCAGTCGTCTTTCTTGTCCAGCTCGCATAGGACCTACAATAATAAATTTATTTAATAATACAAAATAAGACAAAATATTAAATAATATAAATTTAATAACAAACCATTTGGTCGAAAAGGGATTGGATGAGCTTCAGCATCACCATCAGGAAGAAGTCCTGGTGGTGGAATTACAATTTCGTTTTCTGGAAGGAGTTGGAAACGATCTCCATGAAGAGGTAACTGCGCACGTCCCACATCAAAATTTTGCTCTCCACCTCCAATATTGAAAGGTGCATTACCACCTAACCTCCTTTCAGCCATTCTAAAAAAAATATACACAAAAAATGTATGAAAACAAAAAGATAATAATTTTACAATTTTCTAAACTTTTTATAATTTTATAATTTAAAAATTTTAATATTTTCATACCTGATGTCAATAGCGATTTGAAGATGTTGTTAGACGGATAGATATAAAGAAGAGCAAGTCACAGCAAGCTGTTCTTTCTCAAAGAGACTTTGGGTGCGTTTTATTTACCGTACGTACGTTCCACGTTCCTATTTAATTTATATGCAAAGCGGATTGAAGGATTGGGGAATGTACGGGTGCGTTTGATTTAGAGTACGTACGTTTCGCGTTCCTATTTGATTTATATACAAAGCGGACCGAACGATAGCAGTACGTATAGTACGGTAGTACCCCAATCGTTCGGTTCGCTTTCAATACAAATTAAATAGGAACGTGGAACGTACGTACGTTAAATCAAACGCAACCAGCGGTTTGATGTGCAAAACGCGGGAAAAGACATGTCTTGTTGCAAGTAACCTACGACGACTTTTTGCTTTTTCGATGAGTTTTTACTTTAAAAGCAATTGTTTAATCACACATTTATAGTTTCTTTCGTCGTCGAGTTTCGAACTCGTGTAGGTATACATAATAATGTGTTCTACCTCTAATGAACGTGTCCGTATGTACATACATACAATGTCGAGTATAGGTTAGATCCGTACTTTTGTATGATTTGCTAAGTTTTTTTATCAAGAGACGTTTTGACGTGACTTTCTAAGGTGTCGTTTGAATCTTTGATTCTCTAACGATGGAAGGTGATACTAATCAGACAGCTTTCGATGTCAATGTGTACTTTGTTGTCCCCAGTCAATATGAGAGTGAAACAGAGTGTAATGAGGATATGTGGGATGCGTATAATGTAAGTTAAACAATTTGTTAATTATCTGTATGCTATTGAGTTCTGATTTAAAGTTGGAATGTTTTGTAGAAATGCTCAGACTGGGACATCAGTTCGGAGTGGATTAGTGAAAAGAAATGCCTGAAGATGAAACCCGAAAAGAAGGATGTCTTTGTCATGCAGACATTTTCAGGGGAAACGTTTCAAAAACTGCAAGAATTTAAATGCACGTAAGTTGATGTATTCGATTTAACATTTAAATTGAATTAGATTTATTTTATTCACATAATTTTGTAAACTAAAGTATTTTCACTTTCATATACAGGATTATTGGTCCACGTTGCTTATTATCTTGCTTTTTATATGGTGAACCAATTCCAGAAGGTTTGACTCCAATTTTGAATACTGCTATGAGGGGCATTGTTGTTAGTCCATCTGGGTTCAATAAGGAATTAAAGGTCATTAATTCTAGAATATTTATAAGATGTTATTTTATGTATTCTCATAAATTACGAAAAGTTATTTTTCCTTTATTTTTTAGAGTGAAATACAAACAAAAGTTGAATACATGGGTGGTATATTTACTCGTCAATTGAGAGGCAGTGTAACTCATTTAGTTACAGACACTGTCATGTCTGCAAAATATGAGGTAAATTGTATTTATATGGTTAGCAATTTATTACATGTATGGCTAGTATAAATAATTTCTTCTTAAAGCGTGCTGTTCAAGTAGGCATAAAAGTTGTTACAATTGACTGGATTGAATCTGTATGGCTTACCAATCTAAAAGACAATATACCAGCATCTGATAAAATATTTGATAAATTTAAGTGCCCAGTATTTTTGAATTTAACTGTCACATCTACAAATCTTCCAAAAAACAAAAAAGAAGATGTTAAAACATTAATAAACAGTCATGGTGGTGTAAGTATGAGTCCTTCATGGATTTCAATTATCATTTTTTTTAACGAACAAATTTTTTGAAATTTATGCTTTCTTTAATAGGAATTTATGGGTGTATTAGATGGTACAAAAATAAAAATTGTCATTACCTTAGAAAAAAGTAAATTAAGTGATAAATTGAAATATGCCATGCAAAACAACATTCCTTGTTTGAAAGTGGAATGGATATATGAAAGTATAGAAGCTGGTTACTCGTTACCTATCACTAATTATCAAATAAAATCAACTCAAGCATGCTCTACTCCGGAGAAATCTGCTGGTACATTTATCTTGAAATATGTATAATTTACTAATAAAAATCAATAATATTTTGCAGTTTTTATTTTTGTTTTTAACTGATGTTTTAGTTAATGAGCCATTGAACTTTTCCACAATAAGTGTAATACCTGGTGACAACCTTAGGTTTGTAGATGAGACATTAGCCTCTGCTACTACAATGAGCTCTACCATTATGAGCTCAACATTATCAAGAGAAAGTGTACAGTCTGCAGTTCCTAAAACCACTTATATTACAGTTCTGGATAGATTAGATATTGCAGAAGCAAAAAAGGCTGGACCTTTTCTAGATGGATGCAATGTAATTGATAATTCTATTATACATGGCTATTATATACTTTATTGAAAACGTTCATTGATGTAAATGTCCTACAATTCTCTGAAAATTTTGCAGATTTATTTAACCGGCTTCTCATCAAATTATAGAGATAAATTAAATAGAATATTAAATGTTGGAAGTGCCACGCGCCTTGACGAAATATCAGACGCTTTGACTCATGTGATTGTTGGCGACGCAACGAAAGCAACCCAAGATTTACGAGTGATCAAGTCCAAAGGATTATAGTATGTATTTTTAACAATATTATAAATTTCTCTAACTTTCTAAAATTTTAAATTATCGCTAAACAACTTATTACAGTCCTTATATTCTGAAAGTCGAATGGTTGGAAGAATGCATGAAAATTCAAGCCCCAGCACCAGAAGATAATTTTCTTTTCAATAGTAAAGATAATAATCAGCAAGCTACCACTGAACCCCCATCTCCTTTGAGCAAAAAAGTATTTTATTTTATATCTTTTTTGTTACTAGATGCTAATAGATGATATATTTTAAGACTCCATTTAATGTTTGTTATGTAGAATTTACAGTTATTACAAAAGCCAAAAATACCGGCTGCTCCACTATTTGATGATAGCAAATTTACGAGAAAACCTGAAAACGATGAGGCCACGGAAATCGTTCAACAATATCTTCAAAATTCTAAATCTGGTAAGTAGAATAAAACTTGCACCATTTAATTACGGAATCTATCAAAGACGATTTCTAAACCATTATTTGTTTTTTTTTTTCAGAACCTGATAACAGCCTACGGGAAATCTTAAAACTACCGAATACTGAAAATTTTGATAATGATTACAATGCAACAAAAAATCAATCAATCTCCGAGCGCTGGAATGACACAACTAAGAAAGACATTCGAATAAGTATGAATGCTGAGTCTCGAGACGACAGTGCAATACCGATTAGTCAGGAATCGACTATTAGTCAAAAATTATTTCGAGGTACTTAAAAAAAATGTATCAACTTAAATCTTTAAGGAAATGAATCGAAGTTAATTTTCTTATGTTTAGGGTTGGTATTTATTATTAACGGATTTGACGATGAAGAATTGATACAAATTGTGGGTCAAATTCAAGAATTGGGCGGCAGAATTGTTGATCGAAAATATTCTGGTATTCCTGATTATGGTATTGTACCTTTACTCGGCGCGGAATTAAAACATACTGTAGGAGAAATCGTTACAAATTTATTTGTCGTGAGTATAGCAACGTTGTGCACTTAAATTGTGCTCAATTCATTACCATTCATTTGAAAATTTATGTTTGTAGGAAGATTGTATAGATAACGAGAAGTTAGTTAACATTGAGTATTATCATACACCTATAATGATTGCACAAAATGAAAAACCATTGAAAAATTGCGTAATAGGCATGAGCACGTATGCTGGAGTCGAAAGACGATATTTATCCGAGTTATCAGAAGCTCTTGGAGCCAGGTAAAGAAAAACACAAGTTATATGTAAAATGACAAGCTATAAATAGTAAAAGTAATATTTTTTCAGATACCAAGACACCTTTGCTCGCAAAACAAATCTTCAAAAAAAGACTTACAGTAGTACACACTTAATATGTCCAATGCCTCAAGGGGAAAAGTACAACGCTGCAGTAAAATGGAAATTACCAGCAGTAACAGCTGAGTGGCTTCTCCAATGCGCTACTAAAATGAAACTCGTAAATGAATCCGAATACCTTGTAGGCGAAACTATGGGTAATTTTTATAGATAACGTTATTTTGTAATTTTTTAAATACCAATAAACGTTTAATATACATTTTTTTTCTGTAAAATAGCGACAGAAAGAACAGATGATACCATTACAAATGACATAGGTAACAATTCTACAAAGCTGATGGGACCACCAAATGGACCTACTCCAAAACGACACACTCTCTCGGTTAGTAATTGTATAATATAGATTAAGAATAAAACTTTTCTAGTTTTTATCCATAACATATTTTTTTAATATATTAGAAAACAGATGGTAGTGATGAAGGAATGAAAACACCTGTAATTAACAAAAGGCTGAATAATCATATCAGTGACAAAACTCCAGAGTCACCTTTTCACATTTCCACGCCGGAAACTCCTTATGGTCAATTATTTAAAGAGAATCCTTCGCCCCGAACTCGAAAAGCCTGGGTTAAATGGATAGATCATTTTCCAGACATACCAATGGAAGAACCTCCGCCAAAAAGAAGACGTAGTACAGTAAGTTTAAATTACTTTTACTATAATTACCAAAATTTTCTAATTTGAATTTGTTTAGCCTATGTCGGAAGTATTACGCGAGGCATGGGATTACGTTGCGGGGCGGTTAGATACAGAAGAGGTACAGTAAAAAAAAAAAAAAAAATACATGATAAAGAATTCTTATCTATTAATACCTTTTATACTATGATACAGGCTAATGAAGTTAAAGGTACCTCTGAGAATAGAGAGAATGCCGTCATCGAAGTAAATCGAGTTGTAAGTTGTAATTCGGAAGTAACTCAATCTAGTCATACGGTTACAAATCGAAAGTTATCATTTTCGGATGAAAACAGTCCGAATAAAACTCCGAACAATAAAGCCGTAAAATTGTATGTGTATTAATTGTACTAATATTCTTGTTAAATAACCATTTTACTTTATTTTAAATGATTCTCTTACTTTGTTTTTTAGACAATTAGAACAACTAAACAATTTACTTAAAGAAGCATCTAACACGCCAGAAGCTAGGCAATCACTAAGTTCTGAACGTGCGAAACCATATCAGTTAGAATCAAATCATCAGGCAGTGAGATGTATGTAGTTAAATAATTTAAATTTTTGTATATATTGACGAATCCCTTTATTCTGTAATACTTAATTTATATGGTAGGCTTAGCAAAAGAATCTCAACCAGACTCAGTAGGTTGGGAAGATCCTGTTAAAAGAGTTCCACCACAGACGCGGGTAGGAAGATTTAGATTTGAAGTATACTTTTATTTATTTATCATGAAAAGGATGAATTTAAAAAATATTTACTTTTCAGTCAACTTTAAGTGAATCAGTTGATTTAGAAAATGAGGATAATCTAGAAGACGTACCATTAGCATCTAGGCGAGAGATCTCAAAGCCTAAATTTATGTTCTCTGGAATCAAAGTTTGTTATTTAAAAAATATTTCATTGATAAGTTAAGTTTGTATTTTGTCTAATTTATGCATACGTTTATACAGGAAAAGGCGATAGCGGAAAAGCTTATAAAAGAACTGGGTGGTGAAGTTTCAACTGAATCATCGTTTGATTTAACTGCTACTCATTTGCTGTGCCTAAAACCAGCTAGAAACGAAAAAGTACTCGGTAGCATAGCTTCTGGAAAATGGGTTCTGCATTATCTCTACATAGAAGCATGTCGTGATGAAAAAAAATTTGTAGATGTCAGTACTTTTTTAGATCTATTATATATGTACATGGAAAATTAATTTATAATTAATTAAACAATGTAGTTTATTTTGCAATGATGCAAAATTATTATTAATCGAGTTGAAATATTTAATTTTATTACATATTCTACAGGAAGAAGAATTCGAATTAGGAAATCCGAAAAGTATAGGAAAGATACCAGATCCAAGTAGTGAAAATGAGAAGATGATAATGTCTGCTGCACACAGGTGGCGAATGAGGTTACTCAAGAATCCTGGTGGAGCTTTTCGCGGTATGGTTGCTCTATTAATTGTTCCACAAGAGAAAAGAGAACAGTTTGAAAGATTAATTCGCGCAGGCGGCGGAATCGTCGTTGAAGCAAAGTAAATACTTCTTTTAGTTAAAAACTGCATCGCTAAATCATAAAATATTCGTTTAGCATAATTTGTCTCTTAATTGAATTACAGACCACCTTATGATGGAAGTCCAAGGAGTAAAAAAATAACCCATTGCTTTGTACAGCTAAAGCAAATTGATCAAAAACTGGAATGGGCAACGATGGCAAACAAAGGTATTATGTGTTTTCCACCGCAGTATCTGAACGATGCTTTAATGTCGGAAAATCCGCTGAATCCTCGTGAATGCGTACTACCAGATTTCCAAAAGTATCTGGCTTTATTGCCAAAATAAAGAGAAGATGAGAGGATTTTTTGTATGCCTAAAGATCTAAAGGATAGATTTTTATTATGTACATTAATCTGAATGCGAAATCAAGTTATCATTGTGTTATATGAGTACATATGGCAGTAATGTAAACAGTGCCTTTCTCTTGAGAGAGGACAAAATATTTTTAATCATGCAATTGGAGCTCTTTTTATATACAAAGCCAGGTATACAACTCGATGTCTTATTTCGTTCTTGTAATTTAGGTTTAGTTTAATTTTATACTGGTTGAGCAACAAGATTAGGCGATTCCAGGAATCTGTGTATAGACAACAAATAAAACGTTATACTCTAGGTCTTTCCAATTTGTATGCACTGCTGCGCACGCGTCGAACTTTTATTAACCATTATCTCTATATTTTTACAAATATTGTCATAAAAAAAAATAAAATGCTTGTTAATAACAATATGACTCACCGAATGTTGTTTATCTCAAATTTCACATTTTAATCATGAATGGCGAGGCGGTCGATCAACGTTGTTGGCCACAGTTAGACATGCAGTGTTTCCGAGACAATTTGATGTATAGCTCATTTCGGGGGTAGACTCATAAGTGAATGGCTCTACGTCCAATTTCTACCGATTCTTCTCGCGTAATTATCCAGATTTCCAGCTACTTGGTTAGTTGCATTTAGAGTAATGCTTATTATTATAACCATACTTGTATGTATAATAAGCCACTATTATCATCAAAATACAAGGTCAGAGAAATTTTTATATGCCTACTATTGTGAATGATATAATATTTGTATTTTCTACACATTAATTAATCGTTCAAGTTTATAACTAATTATACAGCGATGAAACAAATCGTTATTGTGTTATGTGAGAACGTATATAGGTATATGTATTGTATATGTATGTACATACTTTCAACAAGTACATCATAGTTTTTTCTCTTATCATCAAACTAAAAACAAAATATTTTCTATCATCAGGTGATTGGAGATCTTTTTATGTACAAATGTATTCCGTTAGCGGGCGCTAAAAATATTGCTCTTTTGCTTATCTCGTTCTTGTAATTTGGATTCAGCTTAACTTCATACTGGCTCAGCAATGTGATCAGGCCCACCATAGTTTGCAACATACCGGTGCGCATACCTGAGTATATTAAAAAGCAACAGTTGAATTTTACTAATTGTGTAGATATGTATACTATAAAGCTGTGAGAAATCGAAAATGTTTGGATAACTTGAATCATTGTTACCGATGCAAATACGTGGTCCGTCGCCGAAAGGCATGTAGGTACAGGCTTTCATATCATTTTTTCGCTCTTCACCAAACCTGTCTGGGTCATAGGTCAAGGGATCCGAATGGTAATCAGGATCTCGATGCACTCCATTAAGAGCAACATAGATCACCGTTCCCTTCTCGAGAACAATATCGGTTCCAGGAATCTGCGTGTAAAACAAAAATTCAAACATTGTATACATTATAGGTCAATTATTATCTCACACAGCTCTATTAATAAAAAATTAGCACTTTTTAAAAACTGTTTAAACAAATGTCGTCCGACTCGCAATACTTATTTACCTTGTAAGCATCGACAGCGACGCGGTCGAGCAGTGGCGCCGGTGGATAGAGGCGCAGTGTTTCCAAGACGACCTGATGTAGGTAGTTCATATCGGAGATGCGTTCATAGGTGAGTGGCTGCCCGTTTAATTTCTCTCGAATCTCCTCGCGTACCCTGCGTTGAATTGCTGGCTGTTTGGCTAGCTCCAATAGGGTAAAGCTCATTGTAACAGAACTTGTCTCTAGTCCAGCACCAAAGAGGATTACTGACTGTGCTACCAGGTGGTCGCCCTCGAATTCTATTCAAAAATAATAAATAATAAAGCGATGAGTTTGATCAAATAGTTAATTATTTTAATGAAATCTGAATATCTTTAATTAATTGCTATTCAGCACTCGTTATACGTTATGATAATAAGTTTTCTGTGTCGCTGAAAACTTTGAGAAGATGTAGGTATGTAAGTTAGTAAGCTTACTGAATTCTTGGCTTTGTTTCTCATTTTTCAGTTGCAACAATAAATCCATAACGTCGCCCCTGCTTACACCCGATTTTTCCCTTTGCTTCATTGACTCCCAAAATATTTTTCGGAAATAATCTTCTTGTTCTCCGAGAAAAGATCCTCCAACGATGTCATTCAGTTTGGGGAAGAAGAAATTGTAGAATAACTTCAGGGTATTTACGATGTTTTGCTCGAAAAGTTTGCGACCTAATTAAAAAAAATGGCTCAGTGATTTCGCAAAGAATTTGCGATAAATAAACGTTAAGTCATCTACTAGTACTGTTCATTTTCCGCTATCTCGGTGATTCGACTAATATTATTATTTTTTTGTATTCCATCAGCGCGATACAGATATATAGCATGCACATACATACAAGTATATTGAATGGATATGTTCAACTGCACTAAAAAGCGCATTCATAGTAGTTGTACATATATACACCTATATCAGAGTATTTAATTTTAGAAGCTAATCGAATGTTTATAGGCGCGTCCACGTATTTGAAATTATAAATGATTAGATTATTAAAACGAATGAGAAATCATAAATGTAGTTGCAATGGTGCTTATCTTATTTCCGTGACTTGCAAAGTATAGAATCCGCAATAAATGATTTTTAAGTGCTTTTTTTAAAAATAAGAATCGAAAACATATAAAGTCTATACTTTTTAGAGATCATGAAATAATTTTTTACACACGTTGCGTATACATTTCGATGAAAACAACTCAGTATAGAGTGCCTACTCCGAAAAAGCCGTACCTTCTATTCTCTGCCCATTATTTTATAAAAGTATTTATACGCAGTCGCCCAAACTTACTGCGCAGGTAGAACTCAGGTTCCGGCTCAGCAAACGAGTCTGTCTTGATCCCAAACGCCAGCGAGGAAATGACATCAGTCGTGTACTTGCTAGACACCCGTCTGATCTCTATGTCCATCTCCGTTCCGTCCTTGGGTAGACTCACCTCGAGGTATCTACTCATATTCTGCGAGCTTTCCAGCATCAGCTCGAAGAGACTCTTCTGCTTGCCAGTAGTGAACGCCCGAGATAGTTTAACCCTCAGATACTTCCACGCAGGATTGTCGATGCTGAACAGATTCTGACTACCGATCACATCGCTCTTGCGTTTCGACGCGAAGTACCGATCGGGAAAGTATTGAGAGTCCTTTACGAGTAGCTGTTTGATAAGTTCGGCGTTACGCAACAGTAGAAAAGGCTTCTGCATTATGTAAACTCCGAGAATCGGTTCATCGGATGACAGGCAGGATTGGTGCAGTTCCCCCAGGACCGTCGGAGGTGCCGATCGCATAAGGATCGCATCGCGGAAGTGGCCAAAGAACCAGTGGCTGTTGGGCGCTGTAGGGATGCCTCGACGACTCCAGTAGGTTTGCTTGTAACGGGCCCACAGGTAAAAAGTAGCCAGAAGCGTTGCCAACACTGTGACCAGGTTTGCGAAAAAGCTCGTCTGGTCTAACATCTTGCTGAGATGTTGCCGGTGAGGTGTTTTAGTCTGTAGGTATAATATATGTGAGAGTTTCATCAGTTCTGACCCCATCTGCTATTGTCATTTTTAATAACGATTTCTTATCGTTATCTAGGTATTATATATTGAGAGGAAAAAATAGCTATGTTTTAATTCTCCTGTTGTTGACATTTATTGATTAATCGAAGAATATATTGATGCGTAGGTATATATATATCCGAGTAATGGATAACATTTATTAAATTGAATATATAATATTGCTCTCAATAAATGTCGATTGAATTAACCGGTGAAGGAATAAGATGTAGAGTAATTAAAGCAATTGTAGAAATTATCACCATATACAGATATACAAATCTTTGTTAAAATTCTATTCGAATAAAGGGTTTACCTTTTACACAAATACTAGAAGGATCTCAAAATTATTCGTAATACAATCATAGGTATATAGTTCGAAAATAATACTAACTTAAAAATTGGCAGAGATAGAGATCGCTTAAAAGAAACAATCACTCAAAAACAAAAACACTTCACTGCTAACGTGTGTTCACCCGTTGCGATCCCGCGAATGACTGCAGCAGAATCGGTTAGTCCGCTAACTTTTTATAAGCGAAGCCTGATGACTGAAATTGCCGCAATCACAACGATTATATATGTCACTCCAGCTATATTATACTTATTGAATGGCTAATTCATATATCCTTCCGTGTAATACGTAAACTACTGCGTTGAAAGTGTTTGGCGCTAAATAGATGATGTATTGGAATAAATTTAATGAAAAAAAACTTAGAATCTCAATGTACGTATATTGAGATTTTTTCGGATTTTATCATGAATAGAGTGACTTTGCTAAATTTCGAATGTTGAGACGCTCGCGTACTGCGTGTATATGCAAGAAACTATTATGTAAATTTATGTTGGATTAGTATGAAAATCGTGTTTTGATATGTTCAAGCCATTTGTACAAGTTTTGATGTGGTCAAACTATTTATACAAGTTTTGAGAGTATAAGCCTGAATTAAATCCTGCAAAAAACATCAATATATTTATTATTATATAAGTGTGTTTTATAATTTTTTCCGAAAAAGTAATTCGTAAAGTCTGTGTAGACCTACTAAAAAGGAGAAATTTAAAAAAATGAAGGCTTCAAAGATGCAACTCGATTGCCTCGTAAGTACAAATATAAAAATTACAGCAGTTGGACAGTATCTCAGGGACCAAGAACACAATTTTGAAACAAGGAAAATATTTCGAAACGTTAATACGTTAACGGCTCCTCTACTTCTATCTCATTCAAATTATCAGTCCTGTTATTATTAGTTGGATCGATAAATGCTGATTTCGTCGCCAATCTTGACAAATCCGGGCGCATACAGACCACAGTAGATGCCGATTGCGGGAGCATGGTTCTCCAACGCGTCCAACTCGGGATTCTTTAGTTTGCGATAGCTGTGGCAATATAAAACAAATTATCATTTTCTTGTATTTCATTTCATCACAACAATTACAATACTCTTATACTCTTTTTTTGTTATTTATTGAAAGATGAATATACGCTTACGTCCGGAGAGTTTTCAATGGTTCCGAAGGATCAGGAATGCCAGTGTCAGGATCGACTCTCACCATCGAGCATCTACGAAACAGAGAATGATAATATTTTGCAGAAAATCTATATGAGGGCTCAAATGCGATAACACCCCTCGATGTCAATTATAATATACACGTATATACGAGCGTCTACACAATTTACCCAAATTTTGGTTTATAATATTTATGTTGAATATTTACCTGGTGCATAGTTTGACATTGCGAATGATCGCGTCCTTTCCGACCTTGATCCACTCCCACTCGTCCTCGGCGTAGGGCTCGCTACCCTCCACGACAATATTCGGTCTCAATTGAAGTGGCGCGATCGGCTTTTTCAGACGCTGATTGAGATCTGTCACCGATGACTCAGATACTACCATATAACTCGATAGGTCAGAGTACAAACCCTGTGTGTGATTAAAAAGTTGATGACATTTTTTCTAATAATATAATAAATACATGTTCAATTAAGTGCGGCAAACGAAGAAAACCTACTACGTCCTCGTCCCTTATGGTCTTGTACATCTTGGCAAACGGTTCCCAGCTCCCTTTCGTGATGAATCTTTGATTATCTGGAAACGAGGCTCCCAATTTCAAACCTGATTCTGATCCAAGCAAATATCTGTGCGCAAGAATCAATATATTATGTGGTGGCGGCAGTCGTATAAAAATATATCAAGGCGGAATAATTTAAATTATTTCTCACTTGGATATCCAGCCGCTCGCCTCTGGGCCACAGTCCAGACATTTGGCAGGCTCACCAAACCACAGAGAACATTTGATGACTTTAGCATTTGGATCCGAGACTATCGGTACGTTGAAGATCAGCGGTGGCATGTCGGCAGCCTCAAGCTTAACACGACCCTCACCCGCAGCAGACATGCTGACCAGCAGCAGTTTCGAATGCTGACGACCTGTTATGAATTTCCCGGTCTTCTCCTCGTAGACGAGAAACATTCTGCGAATAGCAAGATGATTTATTGCGCATCATTCATTTTTATTTAATAGATGATCGCAGTGATCAGGTTCAATTATACCTGTCTCTCATGGGGATATATTCTTCATTCGACACACTAATTCCAACGTTTTCAAAATTGCACTCCTTCACAGGTTTCCCTTTGCCGGATTTCAAGGGATAATAAAAGATCTCCTTGACGTTCCCCACCTTTTTCCATGATGAATCGGGACTGGCCAGAATCTCATCGCGAAGTTTGCGTTCTGCGGTTAGTCTTGCTGCAATTTTTATTATACATTGAATTAATATCCATATACACGCTATTACATATTAAAATACAATGATGCAAACAAACGAAGAATGTTACCTGCTCTTTTCCTCTTATTTTCATGCCAAAAAAGTCCAGCGCCTAGCGCTGTTACTGCTCCAGCGCTTATCAAAAAAGTGATGAGTCCGTTCTAAAAACATAAATGTTATGATTTTCGTGCATCAGCTGAAAAATCGTCGTGAGACATATAGAATTGTTCAATATATTTACCGATAAAACGTATGTCGACATTGCTATTGTTCTCAGCTATTTCTAAAATGTTTATGATAGAAACCAAATTAATAGAATAAAAATACATCATAATATAAGAATTAATTTCGTCGTGTTTACCTACTACAATGTGACATGCCGTTATATTTAATAGTTAAATTAATAAATCAAGTATTAAATGCACGTGTAAAAAATAACATTTCGCATTCTACTCATTTCATATTATTTTCAAAACTATATAAATCCTTTAATTTTTCTAAGCGACTTCGAACAATTCAAATTTTCAATCAATGCTAATTATATTCACTTTATTAATTTTGCAACTGCTGCGAAGAAAACAAGCCTCTACAACACTCACTTGACGTTTTTCCTTCGCTAAGCTGGAATCGCGAGCAGTCAGCTTTACAACTATACTTCTCGCTTCGTCACTTACGACGCAGTCAAATCACGATTAATCTTTCCACAAATAGCAATTCTACGGCCAGTCTAAATTGGGAAATGATAAGGTATTAATAAGGCTAAACAAGCAAACCGTAACTACTGACTGAAATTTTGCATGTCTTTTCGACGTTCAGATTAACACATTAAATTGACTAATTTATATATTCAAAACAGCATGGAATATGCAGGTAGAATATATTTTCGTCCAGTTGGTCAGTCTAACTTGTACGCATATACACACTAATACGATACCTGAATGCTCGCGTATCCAAGTTTGGAAGCGATCTATTTTCTGTCTGAGAAATACTGATAATAGTCGATGATAAATATTTGGGTCTGCTGATAGTAAACTGTGTATCTTTTGTTGGTATATTTATACAAGAAATTCCTGCGTGTATTATATTCGAGGTAATAACTGCCAATGCGCGAGGGTGTACAAAGTATACACTTAAACATGCAACGAACAAATTATTACAAAATTAAGTAAACCTCGATTAAGTAATCAACTAATTTACTCGCTCGGTGTTCGTCGAAGACAAAAAACAATTCAATCTTTCCAGCGAGTTTAACACTAAGATTACTGTTTCACTCTAAAAAGGCTCTGAATGAAGGAATCGTTTGTGCCGTCGTTTTGATGAGAAAAAAATTAATGAGATGCGTTATGCCGCAAGCAATCAATGCATGGTGCATGATTTGAGTGTTTACAGCGTTTTTTACGTATTGGATCGGTTGAAAATCTTTCGTACTAATACCAACAACTACCGCGAGTTTTCATATTTTTTTAATAAATTAGAAATTTATTAATTTAAAAGGTTGGGTGTTTGAATTTCTATAAACGCTATATAATTCTAATAGTAAAATAAAATAAAGATAGAGGTACCAAGAGCGCTTATAATATTATATGTGCCATCACACTTTGTTAACCTATAATAGTTTCTAATTAATGTAATAATCAAAATAATTTTAAATAAAGGCATCTTATTTTCCCCTCTGCGGAACGAGCCGCGCTTACTCTGCAAAGCAAAGATAAAATCATCGAGTACTTTCATTATACGTGTGTTGAATAGAGTACTCTCATCCTACATGTATAATACAATCATTTAAAGCTCGTTGAAGGAGGCTCATCGTAGGGGACTTTTTGTTAGATATTCAAGATTGGAGTCGCAAAGAAAGCCTCCGTGACACTCTTCACCGCGTCGTCGTGTGTGATTAATACCTAAATATATGTATGTAAAGCAGAGGTGGACACGACGCTCTCAGATAAGGGCCAGTGAGTCTCCGGCGGCTCTGCAGTGTAGCTGACTTGTCGCCGTAAAACTCGAGGATGAGGACATCGGGTGTTTGCATCGTTTTGGTCTTTGCAGCCCTTTTCCACATCGTTACTGGAATAAATGATGGTAAATACTACTGATTATAATTATATTTGATACGAATCTTTTTTTTGTAGTAAATAGATACATCGCGTGATTTATTTTGATTTAATTAATAGAAAAAAGAAAATCATACATTAAATATGCATGGTTGTAAATATAGACAGTTTGAATGCAATAATCATAATATACTTATTATACAATCATTACAGCTTAACTTTTCGTCGTATGTTAATTAATAGTTGTAATTACAAAAACTATAAAGATATAAGTTTTTTGTATTACACGCCGCTACAATGTTATGAATCTTCATAGAACACGAAAAAAATACAAATAAAGAAGATAAAATAATTTTATCGACTGCAACGAATTGTTATCGAAGTTTGAGTTCCTTGATTTATTGCTTCAGTCGCCGAACTTTAGACTGAGTATTTTATGTAACTCTAATTCTAGTTGGTTAGACATATGCATAAAACACTAGTTTTCAACACAGGTTTCCAAAGCACGTTGGGACACTTGCATCCCCGAACTTCAGCAGAAGTTCAAACCTCAGCCGTCGAGAATCTAGTTGTGAGAGTCTTGGGAAAAGATGCAGCTTTATTTAAAGTCGCCGTCGATTCAGACCTTGGTCCTAAAGGCAAGGACACTTTCAACGTCTGTATATCGATTTATTTTTCATAATTTTTATACTGCTATATATCTATAAGAAATCGAAAACATAAATGATATCAATTTTTCTTTATTTTCTCTACAGCTAAAAAAAGCGAAAGACGACCAGGTCGTGATAACCGGTACCTCCGGCGTCGCTGTAGCTTGGGGTCTGCATTACTACCTGACGACCTACTGCAACTGTCCCGTATCATGGGAGGGTTCACAGCTGAACCTTCCCAAAATTCTGCCGGATGTCGAGGAAACCGTTTCTTCCAATGACCGGTAACCGATCCATAACATTTATGTTTCTATTTTGTATACATGCATACAATACATATATACAAAGTAATATAGGTATTATATCTAAACCTTATTCTTCTTTCGTGCAAAATGATGTAGATTTAGATATTATCAGAACGTCTGTACAGCGGGTTACAGCTCGGCCTGGTGGAAGTGGCCTCAGTGGGAGAAGAACATCGACTGGATGGCCCTGAACGGTATCAATCTGGCTCTAGCGTTCCATGGTCAAGAGGCCATCTGGGAGAAGGTCTACCTCAAGATGCAACTGAAAAAGGAAGAGATCGATCAGCACTTTTCTGGGCCTGCTTTCTTGCCTTGGTAAGATTATACCTATCACGCAATGCATATTATTACAATTTTTATATTATATACCAGAGATTAGCTGTGTCAATCGAGATAGAAGACAAGATTTGATCTTTAAAATATATGTTATGTACAAATAAAGTAGGAGATAACAATCGAAATGATAAGGCATTTAAAAATCGAAATTAACATGAGTCCTTTGAATCAAGGTCAAGGATGGGCAATTTTCGCGGCTGGGGAGGTCCGCTCTCGCAAGCCTGGCACAACCACACGATTCAGCTGCAGCACTCAATTCTGCGTCGGATGCGCGAGCTTGGCATCACCCCGGTTCTACCCGCCTTTGCTGGACACGTGCCCAGAGACTTCATCAGGGTCTTTCCCGAGGCGAACGTAACAAAACTCGTGTCGTGGAACGGTTTTGAGGACCAGTACTGTTGGCGAGTATATTTCTCCTTTTTTTTCTTCCCCGCATTTTTGTGCGTAAGAAAATTGAAAATATCTGTGTACGTCGAACTGTTCAATAAATAAATAAACGCGATATTATCTGGTTTTAGCCCATATTCTCTGGACCCAACTGATCCTCTCTTTAAAACTGTTGGACACGAATTCCTGAAAGCGGTGAGTGATCGATTGTATGTACATGCACAATACATACAAGTTATAATTGAGTTTTAATTTAGAAATTCGAATAAATTTTAGTATATTGACGAATTCGGAACGAACCACATATACAACTGTGACTCCTTCAACGAGAATGACCCCCACACAGGTGATCTCAACTACCTGAGCAATACTGGGAAGGCAATTTACTCAGCGATGACGGTCGCCGATCCAGATGCAATATGGTATTATAATTTGCTACTTATAACTAAGTATCCCGCAACGAAATAATTAACTAATAAAAAATTAATTTCAGGCTGATGCAAGGCTGGCTCTTCGTTCACAGCCAGTTCTTCTGGACCTTTCCGCGCGTCAAGGCATTTGTCACTTCAGTTCCGATTGTAAGCTGCCATTTTACACGCAGTCCATATTTGAAATAAAATAATTAATTAGGGTGTTTGAATTTAAATTAATTCTATGATTCGTAGGGCAAGATGGTTATTCTCGATCTGCAGTCCGAGCAGTTCCCCCAGTACAAACGCTTCCATTCTTACTTCGGCCAACCGTTCATCTGGTGCATGCTGCACAACTTTGGTGGTACTCTTGGGATGTTCGGATCCGCTGGGATCATCAATCGAGTAAATATATAGAATTTCAGTCAACTGAAAACGCAGGATTTTTTTCAAAATATAATTTAAATGTACGCTTTGATTTTAGAGAGTCTTCGAGGCCAGGACGATGAACGGCAGCACGATGATCGGTACGGGTCTGACTCCTGAAGGAATCAATCAGAACTACGTTATATACGAGTTCATGAATGAGATGGCTTACAGAAAGAAGCCCGTTGTTCTCGATGCCTGGTAATGCTTATTATAAAAACTAAACATTATTATATTAAGGAATAAATGTAGAAGAGAATGTTCTTTTATTCAGCTATAATTAAATTTTGGATTTAGGTTTGAAAATTATGCGGTGAGGAGGTATGGCGAGGCCGACGAGTCTATTAGAACCTCATGGCAGGAGTTGGGAAGAGAGCTTTACAATTACGATCGCACGACCAACATTCGGGGACATTACGTTATCACTAAAAGACCGAGTCTTAATATTGAACCATGGGTAAATTATTATTTCATTCATTGCTTGTGTCATCAATGTATAATATTAATAGATCACAATTTTCACTCTATTCAGTACTGGTATGACTTGAGGACGTTCCTTGCAGTTTGGAATAGTTTCGTTCAAGCTGGAAATGAAAGGACGAAAAACGAGTTGTTTAAGCACGACCTGGTCGACATCACGAGGCAAGCATTGCAGGTCACAGCCGATTTCATTTATGCCGAAATCAAAGCATCGTACACGCAGAAAAATCTTACCCAATTGCGGTGAGTACAATTGTTATCTTTCAAATTTAGTTATGGTAGACAAAAAGAAGACTTGTAGAAATATATTGAGATGAAAAATATTCTTTTAAGTATAGCTCTTATGTCTTAAAATTGCCATCGCACTTGATCAATCAGCGATAAGCAAATGCGAAACAAAAACATCTTATCGAGAATAATAATCTAGATACACGAAAAAATAAAGAAGCGATCCTAATAAACTCTTATCACAATAACAAGGACATTTCTCCATCAGAATTGCATCATCAAACCTTCTGGATCTATTCGACGATCTGGAGATGATCTTGGCATCATCTAAGGATTTCCTTCTAGGCGTCTGGCTAGAAGAGGCCAAGGCCGTAGCTCCGGAAGGCGCGACACGCGAGCGTGAGAACTACGAGTTCAACGCGCGCAACCAGATCACTCTATGGGGTCCGGGAGGCGAAATCGTTGATTACGCGAACAAGCAGTGGTCTGGTGTCGTCGCCGATTATTTCAAGCCCAGGTGGGAGATTTATCTCAAAGAGCTACAGGAGAGCGTCAGAAAGCGGACGGTGGTTCCTACGACGAAGCTCAAGAGGATGATTTTTAACGAGGTTGAGCTGCCGTTTAGTTACTCCAAAAAGCTGTATCCGACTCAATCGAAAGGTGTGCAGTGCAGATTTTTGTTTTGTAATTTGTTACTCTGTGTAAATTAACTGTGATTATCACTCTTTTTTTGCAGGTGATAGCATCTTGATTGCAAAAGAACTTTATGCCAAGTGGCAGAGCTTTTGGTACTGAGATCATCAAATTAAGCGTCGCTTGAAAAAGCGTATACCTATGTATAATGCAAAAACATTTTTACTTTTTAACTGATGGATTCAATTACATTCATAATGTTCATACCTAATATTTAACTTTACTTTAGGTTTTAAATATTTATTCTTTGTATGATCTAAAAATATGCCGCTTCAATATACTTTATATACAAATAAGATTAATAAGCCAAGCATTACATATACATACATTGGAGATCCTGCGCACGTGCGGTATTACTTATACTCTCTCATTGAGAAGATAGCTGTGCATGAATCAGATTGTATAGAGGATTCAACATTCAACTCAAAATAAATTTTGATTTAAAATTTTGATTTAAAATTCGAATCTGTGCTGTCGAGTTTCGTCAGCTCGTTCGTGTTTTGAAAATCAGAGGGATGCTAGAAGGTGGGAGGTGTCAAGAAAAATTGGCAAGAGATTTGTCATTGGTGAAAAGTTCGTTAGTGGGGTTTGAGTAGGTGTGTCCCTTTGGAGAGGTGAGGGCGCACGTCGGGGCGATGCAGGTAATAAGGATACGGGAAAAAGCTCCCTGTCAATAAAACGATTAAAAGAGGGTCTGCGGAGTGTCATTTGTGAGTACGTGCGTATTTCTGTGGTTCCCTGCTTATGGTAATAAAATGTTAATGAAGTGGACGTCGCTGTCTGGGTTTTAGTATCTTAATTGCGGTACGGATCGGAAATCCCCGCGTCTATGGTATCTGAACAGCAGATGTACAAGAGAGTAAAATGTGACAGTATCATAAAGGTCTTAGTTTCTATTGAATATTATAAATCCTAAAAGTGCAGCTGCTCGTACACTGTATTAAAATATGCTATGTTGAAGACAATTCATGAATATATGTACTCATGTGTCTTAGTTTTATTTACCTACAGATAAACTAGAGAAAAAGCTTATAATATAATATATACGTCGATGAGACGTAACAATAATGAAGAAATCATTATACCTATTGAAATTGGATCAGTTGGATGCAAAGAATATAGGTATCAGTGAAAAATCGTGTAGTATAGAAAATCGTCAAATCTTTGGTAAATATAATTTAATATAAAAATTAGATTTGAAAAAAATGTGTTACTAAACCACTCGCCTCTATGACTCATCGATAGATGAGTATTGCTCTATAGATAGCAATTTAACTTGACTCTACTTAGAAAACATATATATAATAATAGCAATAACAATAATAATAAATATATATGACATTTATAATGGTAATAATAATCACCATGCAACATTGGAATTATTCAAAAATGACTGTAAACACCACACCGTTAATATTCAAACGAGACACGTGTGTATATACTGCGTCTAGACATGCGCCCAGACTGCAGCCGCACAATATGATACAATAATAGCCAGCTTACGCGAGCGAACGTTTAAATGCCCGAGACTCCCCTCCAGCCTGCATCGGTCGCTCATCACGGCGTATAGGGCTACAACAGTGACGTCATCCTTCTCAACGAATATATTGAGCCTTTATAATACCTATAAAGAGTCAGCCATCAGGAAAGCAAAGATTCGTATAATCAAGCCTATTATATACGTACGATCCAGTACTTATACGCGAGTATAACCCGAACGAAGGCATTGCATCGAACATCTGCATTAAAACTCTCGATTTTTAAAACCCACGCGGATGTGCGAGAGCAGCAGCCGTCTATGCTTACACCGATCGGTAAGGTCGGGGCGTCGCATACCGACCTTGCTGCTGCATTCCGATCCCGGCCTCTCGCGTCGTCGACGCGTCGTCTCTGTCTCTCCCTCTCTCTCTCTAGCTCCTACCGTGTACATACCTATATAGTGCTCGCGTCGTCCGTCCCTCTCTTCCCCACCCCTCCCTTGAGTGCATGCGTGTCGGGACTCGGGCGCCGCAAGACAGAGAGACCAGAGAGAGACAGAGACGTACGCAGTGTTCCGAGCTGCAAGCAGTACACGGCGTGCAGCAGCGGAGAGAAAACGCCGCCGAGACTCGCCCCCCAGAGATCAGCTCACCGTCGAGGCCAGAGCTGTTCTATATAGTGCCCGAGAGCTTCGAAGGACCGCCGCTTCTTATACTTGGTTGCTCCTCGTCTTCTTCGGCAACCTTCTTCACAGGGTACGCAAATTAGTTTAGTCACTTTATCTCTAGTCGTTCTCTAGAGTCGAGAGAGTATAGACTATACATGCGTGTGTGTGTCGAGCTGTATGTTCGATACGTGTTTATAGATAGTTGGCTCTTGGCTGTGCCTGTACTCTAGCGCTCTCTCTCTCTCTCTCTCTCATATATGTATACATATATATACTCAACATCCGCACCGCTCTGGATATATTTCACAATACTCTCTCAGCCTAGTAGTTTAGATTATATAGGCAGCAGCAGTAGCAGCGCCTAGAACAGAGAGAAACGCAACGATTGAAGCGTATTTACGCACGAGAGAGAGAAAGAGAGAGACAGACGCAGCTAGGTAGGTATATTTGCATGTCTCCTCCTCGTGTGCGCGACACAGCGCAGCCATCGCTTCTTGTCGCTCTTTCTCTCTCTTTTCCGCGCCAGTCTACGCCTCTACGGTAGCGTTCGTTCAATTCCGTCCCTCCCTCCCTCTCTCTCTCTCGCTCGCTCGCTCGCTCGCTCGGAAACTGAGAGAAGGAAAGAGTCTCTTGACCCTGGGCAACACGAGCTTCCCCAGCCCTATACTGTTGTCTTCCTTCCTCTCTTTGTGTATGCCTATACCTATATTCACTCCGGACGTGCTGTATACGGGCATTATATACGCGCTGCTATAGTTTCGTACGCTCTCTCTCGCTCTCTCTCTCGAACTTTGACAATGGTCAGCAGCAGTATAGCAGTCGAGCCGCAGCTTGTCAACATTCGTCGCGACATGGAATTTCCCCAGCGCCGCACGTTTCTTGAGCTCTCCTAATGAAGTCCGGAACTTTTCGTCTTTAAATTTCCAAAGCACACTTTATTCTCTTTAAATATTTTTGAGCTGTTTTACCCTAGATTGTGTAAGAACGCGTGTACCCGTCTTCTTTTCTTGTGGAGAGAATTGAATGCTAATCGTCTATCTTCATTCATGTTACAGCTGAGCCAAAATGGCTCTGCGAGACCTAGTTGAGGGTGATTGTGGAGGTCCCAGCCCCCTGATACGCCTGACTTCTCATTTTGTCAAGGACCATGGCCTCAAGGAAGAGGGTGTGCGAGACCTGTTCGGTAATGTGGGCCCCTTTGAAGCTGGTAATCCAGAACAGCTGGTCAAGCAATTCCTCGAGGAAAGCTCTGGCCACCCACAGACCTTCAAAATGGAGAACCTCCTGCAGGAGATGAGGGATATCGACCAGAGCATATATCCACCTGTTACAGCACCTGGAGTTGTAGAAGAGTTGACCAACCAGGACACTGCGTGGGCTAATCAGTACCTCCAGTCTGGCGGACACTTTCAAGTAATATTCTTAATACTTTGTCATTTGCTGATCAATATGAGATGGCAAGATGTTTAAAACTATTGTCTTGCTGTCCGTCTATTTCTTCAAGATATTTCTAACAATTTATTATTATTAGAACAATTTTTACATTAAGCATCAAGTTTTATTCATCTTTTTTAACATCCCACAATGTTTAGTTATTATAATATAAAATTATGTCATGTATAGCTATTCTATTATGTAACCAGCCTTTACTGTTCATACAGGAAACTCACACAGACGATATATGGAATAATCAACCAATAGTTTCCAATGCCAAAGTTGCCTTCCTAGGAGAAACTCACGAACTGGGACTTGGACCCAAGTGGGCTGAAGAATACCTAGAACATAGCATTGATCACCCAGACACAGCCGCTGCAAAATCTGAAAACCCAGACTTTGCGTACTCGAAATTTATGAAGTTTATGCGACAAGAAGGCGATCTTCCTATAGAAACGGCTGCACCTATTTCGAATATCGACAAGTTAGATAGTAAATGGACGTCAGAATTCACCGAAACCGAAAGCACAAAGTTTATGCGACCAGAAGGCGATCTTCCTACAGAAACGACGTCAGAACTCACCGAAACCAAAAGCACAAAGCCGTTGGAGACGGTCAGTGGTGAATCCAAGGGAGACGATGCGAAAGTTTTAAACGCCATTGACGAACAGTCTGCCGTTGCCGGAAGTTGGATCACTGAATTTACGAAAAACAACCCCACAAATCAAGGTAATGTACATAAGCATTAAAACATCTTCGATTATTATATTTACAGAACGATTTTTAAAATACCATATCTTTTTTAAATAGAATTAACATCACGTTGCAACTATTCAAGCGGTTGCCAAAAAGATATGAATTAGATAATAAAAAGAAAAGTCGCAAAAAAAACCTTAGTATTAAGACAAATCATACAAGCAGATACCAAAAAGATACGCAAATTAGAGCATCAAAAGAAAAAAAAATCACAAAAATCGTTCAATTTTTTCTAAACAAGTGTGTACCAAGTGGTTATCGGAAAAAACGATAAGCCTTGCTATAATCACGAAAAAAAAAAACCGGAAAAAGATTCAAAAAAGCCAAAAAAAAAAAGACAAACACTACCACTTAGCTTGGTTAGTTCGCTCAACCCACGGTGCGCTCAATGATTTCTCTGTGTACATCCCAGATGCTGAAAATACCGAATCGTCGTTCTGGGAGCGCCTGCAGGGTGAGTGGGATAAGCTGTCATCGGGAGACAACGTGTCCTCGAGCCACCCCTGGATCAGCGAATACGAGAGTTTCTATGACCCGTATAAAGAATACACGTTCAATGAAGAGAACCCTATGACGAACCTATCGAATCCACTCGAGGAGGGCAAACGACGACTCGAAAGCGGCGATCTACCTGGCGCTGTGCTGTGCTTCGAGGCGGCAGTCAAACAGGATGATCAGAACCCGGACACCTGGCTGTACCTCGGAAAGACTCAAGCCGAAAATGAGCAGGACCCACTGGCCATTTCTGCACTCAAGCAGTGTCTCACTCTTGACCCGGCGAACCTGACCGCCCTCATGGCACTTGCTGTCTCCTACACGAATGAGTCTTATCAGAGTCAGGCATGCCTCACGCTCAAGGACTGGTTGCTGAAGAACGACAAATACAAACACCTTAAGTCTGCGAAGCCGAACATCCAACCGCCACCGCAGATAGGCGTCTCTACAATTTTATTCAAGTAAGTGCCAAAAATTGTTCTTTATTTTAAAAGTAGTGTCAGAAAATCTTCATCAAATTGGATTATAATTATAAAAATTTTCGAAATTTTTTTTTATTGAATGTAGTAAATTTTATATAATATTAATGTCAATATAAGATATTTAACAGTTTATGATAAATATTTAATTTTTTAATGCTAAACCGATATAAATTAGGATGAACTGACCGAGTATCCAAGCTGTACGCGTTTTTATGTATATAAATATATGTTATATTAGTTATATAATTTGAACAGTGATTAATCAGCATATTTTCTTGTGCAGCAATGTCCACGAAGAAGTTAAAGATTTATTTATCCAAGCTGCTCGAATGCAGCCGCATGACACAATTGATGCTGACGTTCAATGCGGACTCGGCGTTTTATTCAATCTGTCCAGTGAATATGATAAAGCTGCAGATTGCTTTAGAGCCGCGTTACAAGTCAGGCCTAAGGTAAACGATAATTTGAACAATATTCATATTTTTCTGGTTTCGTATTTGTTTTGTTTGCCCCCACGTTGTATTATTTAGAAATATCTTATTATAATTAGAAATCTATAATGTTTATACATACTAAAAATTATTTCTGAAAAAAATCATCTTTATAAACTCTGTATTTAATCATAACTAAATTTTCAAATATTTTACTTTCTTATTTTATAGGATCCAATGTTATGGAATAGATTAGGAGCGATTTTGGCAAATGGTCAGCGATCAGAAGAGGCAATAGATGCTTATCATGAAGCGCTACAACTCTCGCCAGGTTTCATTCGCGCTAGGTACAACCTTGGCATCTCGTGTATTAATTTAAATGCCTACAAGTAAGTTACTTTTTCAGTTGCCGTTTACGTTTACTTTGCCGTTGCTTTTAATTTATTTTTAAGTACTAGATTCAAACTTATACTAATCAAACTAATCTATTGATACAGGGAAGCGGGAGAGCATCTATTGACTGCATTAAATCAACAAGCTGCTGGAAGAGGTGCATCTGGAGAGAGAGCTCCTCTGAGAGCAATGTCAGATACGATTTGGTCAACGCTGAGATTAGTTTTATCACTGATGCATAAGTACCACTTGAACGATGCTATAGAAAAGAGGTGAATAATATTACATTGAATTTACAATTTTAAACATATTCTATTATGGGAAAGATATTTTATTTACAATTTTAAACATTATTTACAAACCCTTATTATTGGTTGTCCCAATATTTTCTTATGCTTCAAAGTCACAAGGACTTTATACCATAAAACAAATTTTTATAATGTTTTTTTTTCTTTGCAGGGATCTAGCAAGGTTAAACAAAGAATTCGATATGGATTAGGGCAAAAAAAGCAATAAAAAAAAATCGTGACAGAAACATTGTTGATTAATATGAATTTACGTAAAGCGCATGACATGTACTGGTTTCGGGAAGTTCGCTGTTTATCGTAAACCAATGCAGAACATGCTTTTTTATAACGACACCTGAGTTATATTTTATTTTATTTTTATTTAATTTTTTTTTTTTTTTTACTACAAAAGACGTATTTAATGACTTGTACACTTCAGGTAACATACCAGATTAGCTAAATCTTTTGACAAATCATCTTTAAAATCTGTTGTCTCTATTCTTTGATTAAAAACAAAATTAGCCATATTATTTTTAAATAAATTCGTTTTGGAAGAATTTACTACGTATAATTTAGGGAGATATGGTGAATCGTAATTGACATTGAACTTTGTAAATAAATATTTTTAATAAAAAAAAGAAAAAAAAATTTGTCGTACCGACAAAACAAAAAAACCGTAACTAAATTTTATCGTTTTCTATAAACCCCTTATTTTTTTGTAACCTTTTTCTTAGGTTTCCTTGCCTCTTCTAATTCCTTCAGTTTACGAGTAAATCTATCCTTTTCACGTTTCGTACTTGTTTCAGGTTTTCGATGCCTAAATGCATGTTGTTCTTTTCGGCGTATTGCATTTCCGCAACCGTGAATTTCTTGCAAACCTTGAAACGAGTATATTGTTTATTTATATGTATTTTTCATACGAAACGGAAATATTCAGAAAAAATACACTATACATTCTTACCATGTTCTAGACAATACCACTTTTTACAGAATTCACAAATAAGTTTTATAAGTTTAGTCGATTTCTTGCATCCATCAAATGAACACAGCGAATTTGATTTTGTAAATTCTTTAACGATTTTATCGAAATTATCAGTTTCTTTACCGGCGATCTCATTTGACTTCTCTTCTTTCTCTTCCTCTTTGTTTCTCATCGGTTGTTCTTTTTTACTTGAATTAGAAAATCCCATATCAGAATGTTTTAAATTTTGTTCTGTCTTCGGCATTTCTGGAAAACAAAAAAAAAAATTATTTTGTTAGTTGTCTTTGGACAATGCTTTCAAAATCTCACCTTTACTTTCCAGATTCTCTTCTTCCTTTTCTGCGCGTATTTCTTCATCTTTATCTTCGTTATCTGACAATGTGCCAGCGATCGTCTCGTACACGTTATACTGCTTTAAATTAGCACAAACACTCAATGCAGTTCCTTTCGATTTGCGTTTTATTACAGATTTACCCAGTATAACTTGATTCGGTTTCGATTGATTTTTAGATATCGGAACATCGACTTCATCGCTTTTTTCACGTTTTGAAGATTTCGTTTTTGCCTTAGGTTTTCCTTTAGACTTAAAATTAATTTGTGGTGTTATCTCAATTCGTTCTATTTCTTTTTCCATTGTTTCAGACAAGTATTCCTCTGCTGTCTGTAACAAGCCATTATCTTCTATATGTTTTAATAAGCTGACGATCAAATCGTCTTTTTCCATAGTTTCACTGTCTGCTATTACTATCAAGGACCTTCTAGCTCTTGTAACAGCGACATTCAGTCTTCTAAAATCAGTGACAAATCCTAATTCTTTATCTTCATTACTTCTCACTAAAGATAGTATAATGACTTCTTTTTCTCTGCCTTGAAACCCATCTACTGTACTAACTTCTACATTCAATGATTTTGCTGCAAATGATCGACGAATAAAATCCACCTAACAAGGCAATGAAAGTAGTAATAATTATTAAAAGAAAAATTGAAATACATAATCTTGCTAAAAATACTTACTTGCAAAGCATACGGAGTAATAACACCAATATCTTTATGTGGTAAACCAACTTTAACTAAATTCGTAACTACTTTGTCTACAATAACTGCTTCTCCTAAATTTCCTTTTGAGGCATTTTCAACTCCAGTATTGAATTCTTCACATTCACAACCACATGTATCAATATATACAACAGCTGCATCTGAAAATTTCATATTTATTTGACCATAAACTTATATATAAGAAATCTTATATTCTAATATCCATACAATATCATTAAAGATATAATACTTGTTAAATCATCTTCTTGCTTAACAGAAGGCAAATGTTTTAGTAAATGATTTTTAACTAAGTTATCTGCTTCAAGACTATCATCATAAAACTTTTTACTGGACCAAGTCATTATCTTTTCATTCATGCGGTATTGCCTTGTCAACCTGACAAAACAATCAGTATTCAATTTTTTAATTGCTCTCTCCATAAGACTAATGTTTAAACCACCTTTGGTTGCTTCTTGGCACATAACAACTGGTGGCAGTTGATTGATATCACCTGCAAGAATCAACTTTGGAGCATTTGGTATGGCAATCCATGTCGATGCTTCCATTGCTTGTGATGCTTCGTCAATAATAAGAACATCAAAGTGATCCCTTGGGATGTATTGAAGTTGACCATCGTTTGCTGATGCTGAGTTTAAAGTACACAATATCACCTAGAATTAAGGAATAAACTAGTTAGCAAAATCTATATTGTATTCAAGAAGCAAGACAATTAAGAAAACTACCTTACCGAACATTTCTTCAAAGTATCACAAGTAAGTCTGATAAACCTTTTTCTGTATTCTTTTTTTAATTCTCTAACTTCTTTGTAAGCATACTTAGTTCCACTACTTCCAATATTTGTTTCAAGATCTTTAATTGACTTCTTTATATCTTTTAAAATTATGAAACCATCATCTCTTTCTAAGTAATTATCCAATGAATATTTAAGAGCTTCTTTGGCGATTCTTGTAGGATGACCTAGTCTCAAAGGTTTTGCTTCTGTTTGACCAAGTCGAGTGACTAAATTGTCTACCGCAACATTGGTTGGTGCACAGATCAAAACCTATAAATTACAATGAAATGAGCTACATTTCAATAAAAAATTCAATAATATTAATGTGTACTTTTGATGTATTTTTTTATACCTTTTTGCCACATTTGTGTAATTGTACTATTATTTCTATTAGAGTTGTTGTCTTTCCAGTTCCTGGCGGTCCTTGAATGATTGTGAAATACCTTCTTTTCAGAGCAAATTCCACAGCTGATTTTTGATCTTCAGCTAAATTTGGGTTATAGAAATTAATACTGCCTTGGTTATCCAAGTTATTCTTTGGAATTGTATCTTCGGATGTCAAAAGATTTTGAACATTGTCTTTATCTGTATTAAACAGAATTCTTACAATCTCTAGACAACTAGATGAATACAATTCTTTCTTCTCTAAAAAGCTTAGGGCTCTGAAAAAAGAACAGGAATTTGATTTGAGTAAATTTATGTAGACGTAGGAATAGCAATCTTCTGTAAAGATCTATGATCACCTAGTTTGGCTCTTATAAGTAAAATCGGAATCAGTTTTAACCACAGTAAAAATTTCTTCCTCTTGAATATCTTCATATTCATCGTTCGTACTGATACTTAAAGTAGATTCTCCTATTTCATTCACAATTGCCCTAATAGTTTGCCCTTTTTCTTTGGACCTAATGCAAATAACTAAATCTCCACTACACAATCCATGTTCTAAAGGCAATCCATCTGCTCGTTCCAAGTCAATCTGAAAACGTCCTGGGCCTTTGGTGGCTAAATTAGTTATGGATAATTTCGTCAGAGCCTGTCCACTGCGCTCCAGACGATGAAGACTTGCAGGAGAAAGGTCTTTAAAAAAATGTTGGAGATTTTCTTCTCGCTCCAGCAAGAGCAACTCCAAGTGCTTGCGCACAAACTTTGAGATATTTTCATCCATTTAGTGACTTCTAAGAAATAAAGTATAAGTTCAATAAACATATCATTTGTGAAAATGGTTTGAGCTAACAATACAAGAAAAGTTATATATATTTACTTTTAATTTATATATACTTTTAATGCTTGCACATCTTCAAAACGGCTGTTTAATATATTAATATTAATTTCTACCAAGTGCATTTGAAACACTAACAACACTATCACTCATGTCATATTGAAATACTGCACCTGTAAGCATGTAAGTTATATATAATAGTGCGAGGCAAAGGTTATGGATCAACTATCAACTACCTATGAGTAAAATATCGTTTCAGCTAAGTGTTATACATATATATAATACCTATACAGTCATATTCTTCTTTCTTCCATTTTTCTTGCTTACCTATATCGTCGTAGCTGCCATTTCCATCACCACATCAGGATAGGATCAGCCGGTGTGAGGTGTGATCAGCATGTCTATAATATAGTACATAGGTTAGTGCTTGAAAATTACATGATGGCGTATTCAATTTTGGCGCGAACTAATGCAGTATATTAGTAGTATAATGATCTGACCCCTCATAATAGATAACTTGGATTTCCATGTTAATTATCAAGTTCCGTAAGTCAACCTAATAACAAAAACAAAAAAAAAAAATAGTAAAAATCGAAAAATTGTACAATGAGTTCAGAAGACAGGAAAAACAAGCTAGAGGAGTCTCCCACAAAGCAGGTTAATTATATTTCTTTGTTTTATATGTTACATACATACATATAATGTATGTATTGTATGTAAAGAATTAGTTTATTGTTTTGATGGTACTAAGTATAGGGAGTTTCATTGTTTCTTTAGCGGACACCGCAACAATTACCATGCCAGAAAAAAGTTGGTATTTACTTTGCTCAGTCGAAAAACGCTATGGATATTTCATCAATTATAACTGGCTCCTCGGAAAGTGATGAAGAGGATTCTGAAAGCGATTCTCTTGACAAGGGCAAAAAACGTACTGCTGATCCTCTAGCAAAAAAACTGACGAAAATCAGAAAAACTTTTGATAACAATATCACAATTGCAAACGAAGAGAGTGAAGAAATCGAAACTCAAACAAGTGGTTACTCTTCGGAAAAGCCATCTCCTAAAAAGATACTTCAAGTTAGCTCATCATCAAATGTAGAGCTAACTACTGTAACAAAACCTACATCAAATAATGATATTGTTGATAATAAAGAAAACGTTTCTGAGTCCCAAGGTACCCTTGATGGATTAGATGACCTTTTTGAAGAAGAATGGACGTATACTAAGAAAAAAAAAGAATCAGCTGAAATATTCGATGACTTTTTTGAAGATGACTGGACTTATGAAAAGGAGAGTACCATTGATTTCAATGAAGCTAAAAGATGCGTAATTATTGATATTGTTTGGGAAAGAACCGAGATTACTTTAACAGTCAAAGATGTTCACGAAGTGGCTGCAACTGTCAAATGTTCTGGAACATGGTATACTATTTATTCATTTATTTTATTTAATTATATATTTTATATTATATGTATAGAAACATTATTAAAAACTGTTATTTGATTTTTATATTAAGGCGTTATACAAAAATACAACCTGGGGAACCTATAATTATAAAGGCAATTAAAGAGACACCAGAATCAAAGCACTGGACTGTTAACAATAATTCTGGTTTTATCATAAGTCAACCTGATACACTTGTTTCTGGTACTTCAGTTGTCGGTGCACTTTTTTGTAATAGGCGTAGTACTTTCCAAGAAAAGTTCAGATTGATTGAGTCTCTACCTCATAATAATGTTGGAAACAACTACATGCTTACAGGGAGTCTGACTCATGAACTTTTTCAAACGGTAATGATTTATAACATTGTTCCATTGCTACATTAAGATATTGAAATTAAGAATTGAGCAAATTTAATGATTTTTACTCTATATTTAGGTTTTAGATGAAAAGATTACTGATGTGAAAAAAATCTCTGTATTGCTGGAGGACATTTTGAAATCAAGAGATGCCATTCAAATGATGTACAGTGCAGGAATTTCAAGACAAGATTGTAGAAATTTGATGCTACCTGCTGTAGGTCAAATTCATAAGTTTATACAACGTTATATAGTAGGTATTGAACCAGAAACTCTGGATCAGAATTACAATGGTAAAATTGAGAAAATCTGTGATATTGAAGAAAATGTTTGGCTACCAAGCCTTGGTTTAAAAGGAAAAATCGATTTAACTGTTGAAGTCAGTCAAAATAAATCAAAGAATAAATTGTTTCCTAATGTAGAACGTAAGGTAGTTCCCCTTGAAATAAAAACTGGTAGGTCATCCTTTTCAAGCGAACATCAAGGACAGTTAATTCTTTATACAATGATGATGAATGAAACTGGCCGCAAAGCAGATTCTGGGTTACTCTTATATTTAAGGTAAGGCTGCATCTTATCTTAACTTAATATCAATATTACTAGACTGACAAAATTATTCTTTACTAAACAGGGAGAATATTATGAGAGAAATTATAGGCAGTAATAATGCCCAACGAGATCTGATAACTCTACGAAATACTGTAGCTTACTATTCCACTCGTCAACCTATTATAGTGAAAAGTAAGGAGGAAGAATATGTTTTACCAATGGAATTTCCAAAACCTATTAATCACCGAGCATGTGCTCAATGCCCATATAATACTTTGTGTGTTACGTATCTTACTGAAGAAGAAAAAAAAGAAATGATTGTTAATCATCCACTTAAAGCAATTAACGAAAAAGTCGCTGATTATTTAACTCAGGAACATTTAGACTATGTAACAAAGTGGGTTTCACTTTTGCAAATTGAAGAAGTTGCAGAGAATCAAGACATTGTTTCGTGGAAAGATGTTTGGACTTTAGAGCCTTTGAAACGGTAATTTTATAAATTTAATTTCGTTCATTTAAATTATTTAAACTCTAATTAATATTTCCAATCTAAAATTAATTTATATCATATCAAATGCAGAGAAAAGAGAGGATCATGTATCAGTAATTTAAATTTAGTTTCTGTCTCTGAAAAAAATGGCAGATATTTTCACGAATTTCAACGGTCTGATATCAATGCAACAGATTTCTGTGAAAATGAATATGTAATTATAAGTACAACGACTAGAATAAATGTATGTTCTGGTTTTATAGACAGCATCAGTTCTGAGACTGTTTCAGTACACTGTGATAAGTAAGTAACCATATTTTAATTTTACTATAAAGCTTATAAACTGTTGACTAAAATTCTTAACTTTATGATTTTTAGAAATATAACTAAGGTTTATAAAGATAGAGTATTTCATATTGATAAGTCATCATCCAATTCTTTTTTGGTACAAAATATGTCACATGTTGGAGGTCTCTTAGATGATCATGAAACATGTTCACAACTGCGTAAAATTATTATTGACAGGTGATTATTTTAAAGTTACCTAATTATTTTAATTTTACATATCTATAGGAAGCACACAAACAATAAAATTGTTTAATTTATTTTAGGAAACCTGCAACTTTTGAAACTGAACTACCATCTTCAACTATGGAAGTTGGTGAAGATATTTTCAAAAAAATCAATGAGCATCAAAAACAAGCAATATTGCAGGCACTTAGGGCTGATAATTATTTATTGATTAAAGGATTTCCTGGCACTGGAAAAACTCAAACATTAGTTGCATTGATTGAGTTGTTGTTGAAATTAGATAAATCTGTGTTAGTCACTGCACACACAAACACTGCTGTAGACAATATTTTGCTAAAACTAATAGAACGTAAAATCGATTTTATACGTTTTGGAAACAGTACAAAAACACATCCTGATATTGCTCCCATGTTGGAAGCCAACGTAACGGCGCACTGCGATTCCCCAGAATCACTGCATACCGTCTATTGCAGCAAAGTAAAATTATTTTTTTTGTACCCAAAATGGTTATTACGACCGAATTCATCAAAATTTGTATTAATTTTTAGAAAGTCGTTGGCGTAACATGCTATGGCGCAACACATGCACATCTCTCGAGGCGTAAATTTGATATTTGTATTGTCGATGAAAGTACACAAGTTTTACAGCCCACACTTTTGCGGCCCCTTTACAGCGCTGCTAAATTTATACTTGTAGGAGATCCCGAGCAGCTACCTCCTATCTCAAGAAATAATACAGCAAGGTTTTTATAAACAATTATAATTTATTTAAAAAACAATCGTATATGGATACCGCTATATTTATATATTGAATTTTGAATATTTCTTATTAATGAAAATAACTTAATGCATAGACACAAATTGATTTTTATTGAAAGTAGCATAACATTTGCTACAGTGTTGAAAATTATTTTTTGTAAAATGATAAATTTATTGGTTCTAGAAAACTTGGGATAAACGAATCTTTGTTTTCACGATTAGATTCCAAAAACAATGCAGTAGTTTTAAAACTACAGTACAGAATGAATAGCTGCATCATGGATATAGCTAATAAATTGACATATCATGACCAATTGCAAGTAGGATGTGAAAAAGTTGGGAAAGCAACCTTGCCAGTCACAAATATAGCTGTAAGAATGTTTCAACACTAATTTTAGATAAATATATAGGTCTTAGTGATACATTTATTGATGCATTATACTTTTTTTAAAGGAATTTGAATCATGTGAAAAATGGATCCGAAAAACGCTTTCACTCAGACTGAAAAATTCAGCAATATTTCTAAATACGTCTGCTACTTATCAACTCACTATTGATGAAACACTTGAGGAAAGAAAAGGTTCGTCCAATTATTGGGAAGCAGCCATGATTTTAAGACTGATTGAAGTTCTTAAAAAGGTTATATTTTTGGTTATTATAAGTATGAAAATCGAAATTTGAATAACTTACATATCATTTTTTCACAGCTTGGCATTAACACTCAAACAATTGGAGTGATTGCACCATACAGAGTGCAAGTGCATTTATTGCGCAAAGTAGTTCCAAGTGATATTGAAGTTAATACTGTTGATCAATATCAAGGTCGTGATAAGAGTGTCATTATTTATAGCTGCTCAAAAAGTATATCAAAAGACACAAAAATACAGGTAACGTTTTATGCTCTTTTATTTAACGTTAATTAAATAAAGCGGCGGCTTTAATAAATATAAGATTTTTATTGAAAACTCATGAGTCAAGGAGTGTATATAAGTCAATATAATAAATATTAGATAGCGTCTAGCAGATAATTTAAATAATTCATACAAAAATATCAACGTTTTTCACCTATAAAACAAAAATTTACATGATAAATTATTTTTTTTTAGGAATTTGATATCCTTGAAGATCAACAACGTCTAACTGTGGCTGTGACTCGTGCCAAGCACAAACTAATTATTATAGGCGATATAAACACTTTACAGCGATTTACTCCGTTTAATAAATTAATAACAGCGTTTCGAAGCCACGAAAGAATTTATGATTTAAAAGACGGCGAAGATGACTTTTCTTTTAGTGATCTTTTAAGACTATTGCTTTAAACGACTATATAGTTCACTTAGATCTTTACCACTTGTACAACATTACACATCAACCAAATATTTGTTTACATATAAACAGTATTTTCCTAATGAGTGTTCTTTATCCAACGTATTTTTATTTTAATTTAATATTTGTTTTTGCTAAATAAAAATATTTTTTAACACAGAATTTGATTTTTTTCTGCAAAAACTTTATTTTAACGATTTTTAAAAGTACAATAATGTTATATATTTTCATACTTAGATCGAATTCATTTCATGCTTCTTAACATTAAAAAAGTCTTCCAGCATTTCGGTCCACACAAAAAAAAGTTTCAAGCTGGGTTACCATGCTAATTTAATGCAAAGAAAAATGCAGAACTTATTTTTCTCTAATTTTATGAACGAAAATTTCAGCTACTAAACGTGAATAAACCTATTTTCTGTTGGGTTATCTACCCGTGATTTTGAGAGCATAAATAACGTAAATTATTTAAATAAATTGATAGAAAGTAATAAGAGTACACTTCTACAAAAGAAAGCATACTTTACTAATGGAGCCAGCGTCATACCCCAGCTTATGATACACAATGATTTATTACAACATACGTTTAATCCCTAAAAGTTAGCTTTCTTTGTATAAATAGTACAATTTGCATGTATTCTTCTTCGGCATAAAAGTCAAATGATACTGTACAAAGTGTCCTCAGCCTGATTCCACTTCTGACAAAGAGGTTTATCGTTTACAAATCTGAAGAATGGTGGCAGGCATCTTGGTGTAAATAAGACTAAGCACGGTTAATCCGCTGAAGACGATTCTCGCCTCTTTTCAGCGTGTTTCTTTGTGTATTCCTCTGCATTTTTTAAGAACTTCCTTCTGTCTCTTTGGAATTCCTCTGCCAGGTCAGCTCTCAATGGATGTTCTGGTTCTGGGTCATTGACTAATGCAATTAATGATTGTATCACTGAAAGATAAGACATTATATTATTATTAGCAAATCAAATTCTAACTTTTTGTACGCTTGAAGTTTCATCATTTGTCACAAATAAGAAGTGACTTGAAATATTTTACACCACTCACTGCATATCTTTAATGACTTTAAATAATGCAAAACAATCTTGAAAAAAAAATTCATGATGATGAAACCAGATTAGATGATAGATATTAATATTGTAAATCATGAGTACTTGGAAACAATAATTCTTTGAAGAACAAAAAAAAATGAATAAAGTGATAACAACCTTGATCTGTTTTGGTGGCAGGCTTCCAGTTTTCAGCAGTGATGATAGGTAAACACACTTGTCCCTTCTCATCCACATTCGGATGGTATATCTTAGTCTTGAAGTTTATCCTAGGTGGCTTGAACGGATACTCAGCAGGAAAGTTGATTTCAATTCGAAAAGCACCTTTGTTGTAAGGTGGATTGTCCTAAAAAAAAAAAGAAAAATCATCAGATTCGATGAATCACGCGTACGTAAATAAGCATCAACGCAGAAATTCGATGAATCAGCCCCTCGTCGTTGCTCGAGAAGACGAGGCACTTACCGGCAATATGAGGCCTTGCCAGGTGAGGATGTTCGACTCGTCGACTTGTATGTTTGTGAAGTTCTTCATGGCCGAGGCCCTCAAGTCACCGAGCTCCTAAAGTAGATAAGCAAAAACATTCACGCAATGAGAGACCTCTCCTCCCCAGACTTTCTCGCGGAGGAGCCTCCAGATGAGCCAAAAAAGGATACGAATTCCTCTCTCGGGGGCATCGCACCATCTCTCGGATACCTATCAGTCTCCATCTCTTTCTGCTTGATCCCCTCGCTCTCCCCGTCCGTCCGACCGTCCGTCTTGCGGCTGAGAATAAAGAACAGCAGCCAGCCGGAGCGACGAGAGCAAGAGAATCTTCGCGCACTACATATCATGTGGAGGCTCTCCAGCCGAGCTGATGGGAAATACATTTAATTCGCTATTACCTTCTGCAACCTCCTCGTAGCTGCCATTTTGAAATTACACTAAATTTTGCCGTACACACCACTGCAGCCCTGCGCGCGTATACCTGCTCCTGCTCTCTTTCTTTCCTCGATGTAACTACTGTATTCTCGCAAAACTTGCGCCGAAAGCGCGACACGGGACAAAAGTGCACACGCAGCAGAGGGCTTATTCCGCGTATTTGCTGTATATGCGATATCTTCTAGAAGCTGGATGGATCGCGTATGTGTGTAATATGTATATGTATGTATGTATGTACACGTAGAGGAAAACCGCACGTCGCCGGCGGTAGGTATTGTCGCGTGCGCGAGGTGAGAATATGAGACACCCCGAAGAGGAGCTGCTGTTGAGCTGAGCTGACTGCTCACTGTTCGTTGCGTGTGGTGCGCTATACTCGCTCGTTCATTGCGCGGCACGGGTTACGTGGTGAACGTAGACCACGGTCGCATACTCCCATCTCATCTCCCATCCCAGTTTCATGAAAAGTCGCGCAAGCGCACCGCGGGTCACATCACGTATCGCGTGTAGTTTTGCTTAATTTATTCGCAGTTTGACGGTTATGGAGTTATATATAGGGATTTCTTCCTGTCCGGGGCTTTTTTGTTTATCTGTGTCCGTGGCGGGTCTGAACTAGTGCAGTGCGCCGATTCCGTTGGATTAGGTGATTTGCGAGTGCGATTTAGTTTAGTGCGGTACAGATTTTACAGAGGATCGAGAGACAGCTTACAAATAGCCAGTATATATATATGTGAAATTCGGTAAGTTCTTGATCATATTTATGCATTTTTATATTATCGGCATTAACGCAGCGCGTATGAAATGAACAAGCATTTGAATTTCATATTATGATGTTGTTACGACGTCTCGTGTGCTTTTATGCATAAAAGTAACCATTGGTATGTATGTACATACATAAATCTACAACGCATGATAAATCAAAAATGTAAAAAATGGTTTAGAATTTTCATTATTGATTATAGGTGTTCTTGTCTTTTTATTTATAACGTATTTACACACCAATAACAACAGGTAGGTGATTTTATTGCTAAATATTGTAAACATGTTTGCAATACACATTTGATAGTTATATATGTATTTGCAGTGTATCAAAATATTTTTATACAAAAAATGCAAATCAGTTGTGTTTTGTCTGCCATATTTTAGTGCGAAATTTTAATTGTCTTTGAAACCCCTTAAGGGGATTTCGGAGCCATGCTGATGGGCTAACATGTTCTAAGTTTCCTAACCTCAAAATATTTTTAGATCATAAATAATAAATACAGTTGTTTATTGTATAAAAACGCGTTGTTCTGAGGTTGCCATTATAATAATGTATGTTAGCAAACTCTTATATTTGTTGAATTAATCGTAATTTTTGCAAACAATGGGAAATACGACGCGAGGTGAAGGCGACGACAAAACTGAGAATCAGTAAGCTGACCGTCATTTTCATAGACTCACTAAAAACTCTGTGTTCCGAGGTTCCCTACACAATAACCAAAAGTTATAAATTTGTTTTTTTGACTATATGAAGTATATTGTAAGCAAACAATGTGAAATGCGGTGCGAGGTGAGGTGATAATCGGTAAATTTCGCTCCGGCAGCCTTAAGGGGATGGATACACACCGTAAACTGTCCGAAAATGAAAAATTAAACTTTATTTTTATATTTCTACCTTCCTGAGTTGACAATTTAAGCTTGTATTTAAAAGCTCCCACCGTTAATCCAGCCGCAGCTGTTCTCCTCCTACAACATTAAACAAAAAGAATTACCCTTTCAACCCTCTCTCGACGCTAAACTGCAGCTAGTACCTCAGGCCGCGTTATCTCACGAGCACTTAAATATATCGCATATAGGAGCGCGCGTGTCGCCGGCGAAGAGCCGTTCGTTTCGAGCATCATTGAAAATTGCAAGAGCTTGCGGGAAAGCAGTCGCTTGCGCGCGCACGTAATTTAACGATCTCCTTGAATGATGGAAGCGAAAGGGGGGAAAGGGTGGTACGCCTAGGGGTCATTGATATTCCACGCCTAATCGGTCGTTCTTGGATTGTGTGTTGTGAAAAAAAGCGGGTCGAGGACCTTTGATGCGGCTTTATATGCGGTGATGGGTATATCGCTAGTTTCGTTGCTCAGTAGATAATGTCGGGGACTGGCAATCCGTATTGAAAATATTAGAAAATAGAATCGGCACTTCCCTGTGGTAGAAATTCAAATAGTATCAATCGTCTCGAAATCAAAAATTGGCCAGAAAAAATGGCAATAAATCAGCTCATTATGAAACGTTTTTTTCTAACAGTTTTCGGACTTTAAGCTGGAATAAGCATAACCTCAAAATCATAGCTTATGGTATACAGTAAACTCAAAGACAGTAACAAATCAAGATCACTTTGTGAATTATTTAAACATTTAAGTACAAATTAATGC